>CAHIKZ030000742.1:355000-415000 GCA_903632075.3 Acanthosepion pharaonis
GGATTTCTTCTTTTGGTGACATCCATTGATAACAAAATTCCATTTTTCGTGGACAAGCGGAAATCGGTCAACGCTTGTTCGTAGGTGACCTAGATATTTTCGACATCTGATACCTATCAACAATAACCTCCTTTCTCTTAAGCCGTGTGTGTGTGTGTTCGCCTATGACCCGTCTCGTATTACTTTTTCTTTCTTTCTTCTTCGTTTTCTCTTTCTTTCTCCCAAATCGCTTGAATGCAAAGAAAGAATTATTCTTAAAACCTAAAATATTTTTCGGCCGTAAATAATTATCAAATGGTTGATAAACCGTAAAAAAAAAAAGCAAATCATATATCTATAAATATTTCTTTCAAATCGTCCGGATGCATGGTGCCACACACACACACACACACACACACACATATATATATATGTCTGATGATCCGCAGTCCTTTTAAAAGGGTTGTGGTGAAATAATTTATTACATGGAACCTTAAAGTGGTCTGTTTCTATTTAATATATATATATATATATATATATATATTAGAAAAACAATAAAACATGATTTTCCTTGTCTGGCACATTTAATTAAAAGAAAGGTTATATATATATATATATATATATATATATATATATTGCAACCTTTCTTTTTTTAATTAAATGTGCCAGACAAGATATATATATATTAAATGTGCCATATATATATATATATATATATATATATATATATATATATTATTACATTTTTCCTTTTTCGGGAGCTAAAAGAATGTAGGAACTGCGCCAAGCGCTTTCGGCCATTAGCCATTTTAAAAGGATTAGAAGCGACTCTGATAAGAATTTCCTCTTTAGTACTACTACTACACATCGAGCGGGTCCGGCATTTGTAGACACGGACCGTTTATTCTTCATCATGTTGCTCATGATGATTTACAGTTCTTCTGTTTTACACACTGTATTCTCAAGTAAATGCTTGACAAAAGCTTCTTTTTTTTTTAATGTATAACGCATTTTTAGAATTAATTTTTTGGGGGTTATTCGAGGTTTTCCTTCTGCCGTGTTAAAGTGTTAGCGTATCACTTATATATTAATGCCTAATGTGAAAAAAAAAAAAAAAAGAGATTTCTTCTGTCTTTCTATCTCATTAGGTTTATAGGTAGAAACGTAAAGTAAACACTAAACACTGTCTTTTTATAAAATTATAATTAATACCAGATTTTTATTTTATATTTTTACAAATAATACGGGATTTTTATTTTATATTTTTACAAATAATACAGGATTTTTATTTTATTTTTTTACAAATAATACAGGATTTTTATTTTATTTTTCACAAATAATACAGAATTTTTATTTCATATTATTACAAATAATACCGTATTTTTATTTTATATTTTTACAAATAATACCGTATTTTTATTTTATATTTTTACAAATAATACCGGATTTTTATTTTATATTTTTACAAATAATAGAGGGTTTTTATTTTATATTTTTACAAATAATACCGTATTTTTATTTTATATTTTCACAAATAATACAGGATTTTTATTTTATTTTTCTACAAATAATACAGAATTTTTATTTTATTTTTCACAAATAATACCGGCTTTCACGGTAGGCATTAGTGCGTTAAGCAAATATCATGTATCGTAAATAAAGAATAATTAAAAATAAAATAAATGTAAAAAAGAAACATGAGGAAGAGTTGTGATAAAAAAGCAACAAACTGAGATACAAGAAATACCAGACAAAACTAATGATAGTATTTCATCTTAGAAATCTGAACAACTTAAGGCAAATGTATCAAAATAACAAACAAACAATATAGAAGTAAAAATCAGAGATGGTCGAATGTAGTTCTATGACTAAATATGAATGATTCTTAATGATGAGTTTTCATTTCGGAATCGGTAAAGGCAACGTCCAAGTATAATGTTATAGACAAGCGTATGGTTGCAAGAAAGAAATACGACAACAGCAGAAATAGATTTACGTGGTTTATTTCAACAGGAACGTGTGGGTTTGGGACAGCTACCTTGTGGTAAAGTTCATAAGCCGGCTTCGGATCTAGGTCGATCTCTCATAGTAGTTCACACATGTTGATGGTGGTTGATGCTCCCCTGCTGTCAGCTGCTGACCGTGACAGGTCTCTACCCTGGCCACCTGTGGACTGCCTGTTGAACTTCCGTGTGACCCCTTTATAGCGTTTTTTTTATGGCTTAACAGGCTCGAAAAACGAAGCGAGTATAATTAGGAGGGAAGCATTTTTATTGGACGGAAAATAGAGCACTTTAAATATTATTTTATTTTTCGACCGGAACACGTGTGTCGGGAACATTTGTAAAGAAAGATAATGGTCATTTTGTGACGGGGCTTTCTCCCGTTCACATCCGGTTCTCGCTCTTGAGTATTTGCCTGTAAATCAGCCGAGATATGTCTTATTTTATTTTATAACAGTACCAACATTTATATTTTGGTTTTCATATACGAATCATCAAGAAAACGGTGAATAAGTTTTAAAAAGAGGGAACAGTAGAGAGGAAAACGGGATCAGTAGGTCTCAATAGCAAGAGGGATGATCGTTTCAGCTTATAGCTAAAGAGATTCTTATTGTTCAAAGTAGAGTCCAATAGTGTTATAAACACCTCGAAGAATTCCAGTAAGATATGTTTAATCCTTTCTAAGATACAACGGTTCAAATCTTAATCTAAAAAATGGACAATTCTGCTGTTACACGATTTGGACAATTTTGCTGTTACACCCGGTATATACATATATATTTGTGTGTGTGTGTGTTTGTGTGTGTGTGCGCGCGCTCGTGTGTGTGTGTGTGAAAATTTCAGAGAGAATGTATCTATAAAAAAACATTATAAATAAAGACAAAAGGAAAACTGAACAAAATATGTTTGCCCATAATTATAATTCTACCACCTTTGTCGGAAGGCTACATATGAATGGTTTTGATGCTTGATATTTCTTTTAGGGGTTCTATATATTTGCGAGGAAGTGTGGATTCATTTTTTTTTTTTTTTTTTTTTTTGAGTGTGGCTGTTATTAGACCCCGAATGTATCCTTCGTTGAAATCCGAGTCATTGTGTTGGTTTTTAAACATGAAATCTGTAATATCATTTTTCAGTAATCCACTCTCAAATTTTAAACCGAAGCTAAACTTTACTCATTGTGTATCCGATGGTTTGAATTTGAATAAATTTGTAATTAAGTCCTTTCTGCCGGTTTTATGTCTTTCTATACTTAAAGATTTTTGAACAACCAATAAACATTTTTGGTCTTGTATATAAATACTTGATAGTGCCTCAGAAGCCAAAGCGCGTCGGCTAAGATAAAGTTTTCCTTTTGATATGACTTATTTTATTTTATAACAATAAGAAGCTCCTAAAATAAGCGATGCGTGTTCAGTTATCGTCGTAAGTTTATTTCTTTTATTTTTTCGGACTATACTGTTTGTTTAATGATCGTAGGATAGAAAAACGAACCGTATGATCAGATCGAAAATGGAGTACTGTTGCCATACTTTGACGGGGACTGCCAGTCTTAACTTTCCAGTCTTGATAGAGTTTAAAAGCCTCTCCGAATCCTCGTTGGAGAAGAATTATTTTCCACCCTCTAACCTCTTCTCATCACGAAACACTGCACTGTGAAACAGACTCCCAAGAGGATGTTTCCCTGATAACTACAATTTTAACCTGTCCAAGCCTAGAATTAACCATTATATTTCCTTCATATCCATATAACCTTTAACGTAACCCTCTACCTCGAGTGGCCCACGGGCCATGTACAGGGCGGACCTTACTGTAAAAAAGAAAACGTTGCAACAAAAAGCAATAAAATAAGTCAAAAATTTATATTGTCTGAGTTCTTCCGAACGCTAGACATACTGTGTCTGCATTTGTGTTATTTTTGTGAATTTCTCGCAAGGATTCAATTAACAGAATAAGAAAACAGGAAAATTTGCTAAAGAATCTTAGTTCCTGTTGATTCGGTTTTCTGGAGAGATCCCAAATGCTGACGTTAGTTTGTATCCTTAAGGTAAAAGAATAAGAAGTAAAGAAAGCAAGGGAAGCACCGAGATTTGGATTCTTACCAAAATTCCAAATGACAATCTCTGGCAACAGCTCAAAAGTATTTTCTTACCTTTTTATACGGAAACGCATCAAAGGAAAGTACATTGTTGTACGGTCTCACACGAATCCGTCTTTTATCCGGAAAAAAAAAGAAACAACTTGTTTGGAGAGTTGCCTCTTCTAAGCCTAGCCATGTCTGAAGCGGCCATCGAACATCAGGAATTTCAAAATAACAAATCAGCCGCAGAGAATTATTACCAAACCGCTACAAAAGAACTGAATCTCGACTCAGTTAAAATGGCCAGTATTGGTTTCCATAAACACATTAAGAACACCGCAGATTAATCACCTGATACTCGTACAAGTGTCCTAATCTTGGTTGTTGTAGTCACAACTTTTCAGATGTTGTATCTCTGGCCTTCATCAGCAAGGCCGGCCCGTCTTACCCGTGAAACCCACGACCGGAACCGGGGGACGTTTTTGTGGCCCTGTTGTGTCCCCTGGCATTGTTTTTTTTTTTTTTTTTTTTTTTTCAGAACAAGAAGGAACCCCCACAACCGCAAATCAATACAGCAAAGAGCGATAACAATCAACCAGCATAATTAAATAGGTGCCTCAGAGTAGGTTAATGGTAGGTGTGGCTAGTCTAGTTGACCTTTACTAGTAGAGCGGGTTCGATTCTTGTTGGGTAACCCAAACCAAAAAAAAAAAAAGACATTAAATAATCCAGCAAGAGTTGAAATGTTAAAAAATGAATCAACCTAATTAAATTGGTTCTTCCTCGTCAGATTGAGACTTTCATATAGGTGTCAGGCATAACGTCGAACCCGTTCAGTAATATCTAAACTGTCAGCTGTAGAGAACCGCTTCCTAAGATCAATGGTGACAAAAGGCTTTGCGCATGTGATGCCTGGATGTCTTGGCAAAGATCACCCTATTTTGAACATTGCAGACAATCGCTACAGATTCACAAACAAAGAACTGTTCTCTGGAACAGAAACCACATCACTTGAGGACCACCAACAGCAGCAAGAGCTAAAATGGATAGCACATGTAACTCAAAGAGAAAATAACAACATAATCAAGATATTAGCGTTCCACACTACTTCAGATAAAAGATTAGGAAGGAAATACACATCAATACTCGAAAGAGCGATAACAGCTACTGGACTCGAGAAAACTGTTTTCCTGAAAAATTATTTTAAGTGAAAGATTTTATAGATTTCAACAGTAGTACTGAATGCTGAATGTTTCCTTATAAGGAAACGGTTAATATTACCATTACTTTACATTAGAGATTATGAGAACATGAATCCTTGAAAATGGCTAAATGTATAGCCGAAAGCGGTCGGATAAAAAGAATATTCTGATAGTTTTTATATAATTTATCATCCGAAAAGAAAAAAAAATTATAGATCGCATGAGAAATTGTATTAAAAAAACTGAATAAAAGCATCTTGCGTGTCGTTTTCAATGAAATGTGCATGAAAGAATGATTGCTGCCTAAATACACACACACACGCATACATATATATATATATATATATATATATATATATATATATATATATATTATAAATTAATTGATTTAAAATATGTTTTTTTTCGCTATACAGTTCTAACCATGTTTCAAAAATGGAAGCTAAAAGCCACGAATTTAATTTTGCAATTAAATTAAAGACATTAGTTCCATTTCATCCTCAAGCGAATTTTGGAGTAACTTTTAAAATTACTGGGTTTTAAAGACAGCTAAAATCACGTTTCCATATTTTAAATCAATTAATTTATAATATTAATGCTCTGTAAATTTAGAGTGAGCACTATTTTGTAAAATAAAAATATCTATAAGAACACCGGATTATATATCTTACTGTTCTTTTTTATATATATATATATATATATATATATATATATATATATATATATATATACTGGATTTACTAATAATCATGTCGGAAAGATTGCATTGAGTCATTTTGAAAAGTTGACTAAGGAAGAAAGTAAGAATATGCCTATGAATTAAATAATTTGGGAAAGATAGATAGAAAGAAAGAAAGAAAGAAAGAAAGAAAGACTATCGTATACCAATGAATGAAGTCATTGGATTAACAAGAAAGAACAACTATACCAATGAATGAAATCATTTGATAAAAAGAAAGAAAGAAAGAAAGAAAGAAAGAAAGAAAGAAAGAAAGAAAGAAAGAAAGAAAGAAAGGATATTGTATACTAATGAATGAAATCATTGGATAAAAAGAAAGAAAGAAAGAAAGAAAGAAAGGATATTGTATACTAATGAATGAAATCATTGGATAAGAAAGAAAGAAAGAAAGAAAGAAAGAAAGAAAGAATATTGTATACTAATGAATGAAATCATTGGATAAGAAAGAAAGAAAGAAAGAAAGAAAGAAAGAAAGAAAGAAAGAAAGAAAGAATATTGTATACTAATGAATGAAATCATTTGGATAAAAAGAAAGAAAGAAAGAAAGAAAGAATATTGTATACTAATGAATGAAATCATTTGGATAAAAAGAAAGAAAGAAAGAAAGAAAGAAAGAATATTGTATACTAATGAATGAAATCATTTGGATAAAAAGAAAGAAAGAAAGAAAGAAAGGATATTGTATACTAATGAATGAAATCATTGGATAAGAAAGAAAGAAAGAAAGAAAGAAAGAAAGAAAGAAAGAAAGAAAGAATATTGTATACTAATGAATGAAATCATTTGGATAAAAAGAAAGAAAGAAAGAAAGAAAGAAAGGATATTGTATACTAATGAATGAAATCATTGGATAAGAAAGAAAGAAAGAAAGAAAGAAAGAAAGAAAGAAAGAAGTGATAGTTAGAAAGAAGATGAAATAGATTGCCAGCACACAGTTTCAAAATGGAACTTGTCGTCGGTTATTTTATATGGAGTAATCTCTACTTCTGTAGCTTTTCTGAATCTATTGACACATTCAAGTGACTTTAATCTTTCTCCTCCCTGACAGTTTGGCGGAGACAAGAAATCTTACGCCTTAAAGAGTGTCTCTTTGACTGCTTCCAAATAATACTACACGATTAGTTTTAAAGGGCACAACATCTAAACAGCCATAATTTGCAGTTGCAAAATAACTTGGGGAAAATCCAGTTAATTTGACCCAGATTAATAGTGATGCATAATGTTTGAATTTAATAATTTGCTTGGAGTCTTGCTATTTCTTTTGGGTACAGTTGTAAAACATTCTTCTTTTTTTTTTCTTATTATATGTTTTAATGCCGGGTGGATTTGTTCAACAATGTATACAGGTTTTAATGTATTTATTTCTGTATATTCCTCGGGGGCATCAAAATGAAGCAGGTGTGAAAATTTAATGATCTGGGTAGATTAGAAAGAGACTATGGGAAGTGAGATACTGAAATGAGAAGACACATAAGAGACTAAGTAAAGTATTAAAATAGATAAAAATAGAAATATTCTTAGAAATAGAAAAAAAGAGTACTTAACTGCTACATAAGGTCCATTCTAGCAGATAGGCGTTTTAGGGGAGTTAATAATAATAATAATCCCCTAATATTTATATATACAAAAAATACTCGTAAAAGGAGAAACATCAAGATGTATTATTTATTATCTGGTTATCGAGGTGCCTAGAGATTTTCCAAGCGTAGCTTAGATGTGGCACAAAGGCCGAAATTAGGGGCACCCAGTGAGAATCGAACTTACTATTCAGCCGTAATTGTTCTAACGAGACAAGCGATAACGATTACACCACCTCGAGGTGCCCTAGAGATTTTCCAAGCGTAGCTTAGATGTGGCACAAGGCCGAAATTAGGGGGCACCCAGTGAGAATCGAACTTACTATTCAGCCGTAATTGTTCTAACGAGACAAGCTTGCTAACCATTACACCCCTCGAGGTGCCCTAGAGATTTTCCAAGCGTAGCTTAGATGTGGCACAAGGCCGAAATTAGGGGGCACCCAGTGAGAATCGAACTTACTATTCAGCCGTAATTGTTCTAACGAGACAAGCTTGCTAACCATTACACCACCTCGAGGTGCCCTAGAGATTTTCCAAGCGTAGCTTAGATGTGGCACAAGGCCGAAAGTATGGGGTATCCACTGAGGATCGAACTCACTTTTCAGTAGTAACTGATCTAGCGAGACAAGCTTGCTAACCATTACACCACGCCGAGGTGCCCTTATCTGGTTGTTATATGGTTTCGGAGACACGAGAGACAGTAATATAGTGATGTAATGGAATAACCCGGCACCCCCATGAATGATTACACTATAGGTAGTAAGTACCTATAAAGTCCACTGTCTACGAGAGACACGAGGACAGATAGGGAGAAGAGCGATTTCTACATATGGGGTCTATTCAGGATTTCATTGAGACAATGAGGTATTTTGGTGAATGTAGTAAGAAAGATAAGTGAAAATGTGTTGTTTTAGTGTTAGGATTATTGTTTGTGTGTTTGGGTCAGTGGTTGTGGCTAGCTATGTTTTAATTAAGACAGATGATGACCATCTTTCCCCATCCCCCCATTTTAGAAGGTCTACATTTTCTGTGTATTTCTACACGAATAAATATTCAGATAGGGAGAAGAGTGATAGACAACGCAAGCACACCCGACCTTCCAATTAGTGGCACTCACTACTAGTTTGACCTGTGTGTATAACTGTACTGTATTTCATATTGTACTGGTTGTGTACAATAAACCTTTCTTCTAGTATCCACTTGGTGTTATGCGTTTATTCCCTTAGCACGGAATATAACATATAGATCGGAATCCGACAGTAGGATAATATAAAGAATAAGCAAAGTATATAGTCTTTCTCATATGACTTTTTCTAAATATGTTTTAATGAGTGTCCAGATAATTAAATAGGAAAATACAAAAGTGTCCGGGTTTTCTTGCCTCGAATTTTTGTTGAGGGCAAAAGAGAAATGCTACTATTATGACGTGACAAAAAAAAGGAAACAAAATTTTCGTTGACGAACGTGTTAACGACCTGTCCATGTGGACTGTCCGATAGTGAGAAAGTCACTTGTTTTTGTGTGTAGAGGAAAAAAGTGGGTTCAATTCTAATTGGTTTAAAGTGAGTGAATTAATGGTAATTATAATTGTTATATTTATTTTATTATGATTATTTTTGACATTATCATTAATTTTTATTTATTTAATTTTTATGGACACGACAAAGTGTCAGTATAATTAATTTTTTATTTATATATTTTTATGGACAAGATACTGTGATGCTGGACAGTCACTTCATAGATGAGAAAAATAACCTTAAAGAGAAAGAAATGTGGCTGCAGTGAAAAATACTAAGATGACCAAAGACATAACATTTGGTCAATGAGCAAGCTCTAAGGAGAATAAGAAAACGGCAAGTTAGACTTACAATCAGAACGAGCTTGATTGATTCGTTTTCTACGGCCTATCAATCCATTGCAGATTATTTAATGCTAGCTATTAAAATTTATACAAGCGAAGATTGGGTCCTATCCAGCTATTAGAATTTATACAAGCGTAGATTAGGTCCTACCCGGCTATAAAAATTTATACAACCGTATGTTAGGTCCAGTCCAGCAATTAGAATTTATACAACCATATGTTAGGTCCAATCCAGCTATTATAATTTATACAAGCGCAGATTAGGTCGTATCGAGATATTAGGATTTATACAAGCGTACGTTAGGTCCAATCCGGCTATTAGAATTTATAAAAGCGTAGATTAGGTCCAATCCAACTATTACAATTTATATAAGCATAGATTAGGTTCGATTCAGATATTAAAATTTATATAAGCGTAGGTTAGGGCCTATCCAACTATTAGAATTTATACAAGCGTAGATTAGGTCCAATCCAGCTATTAGAATTTATACAAGCGTAGATTAGGTCCAGTTCAGCTATTAAAATTTATACAAGCGTAGATTAGGTCCAATTCAGCTATTAAAATGTATACAAGCGTAGATTAGGTCCAATCCAGCAAGTAGAATTTATACTAGCGTAGATTAGGTCCAATCCAACTATTAGAATTTATACAAGCATAGATAAGATCCAATCCGGCTATTAGAATTTATATAAGCATAGATTAGGTCCTATCCAGCTATTAGAATTTATACAAACGTAGATTAGGTACTATTCAGCTATTAGAATTTATACAAGCGTAGATTAGGTCCTATCTTGCTATTAGAATTTATACAAGCGTAGATTAGATCCTACCTTGCTATTAAAATTTATACAAGCGTAGATTACTTCTATCCAGCTATTAGAATTTTTTAAAAATTCAGTTGTTTTAGTCGATGTTTTCATACAAAGAATAACCATTATGGAATTCCAGTCATTTCTTACTCCAATTGTGCTTATTAAATTCAGAATATAATTGCTTTCACCTTTCCTCCGGCTGTATTTTGAATTAAAAGAAGATGGTAGAAAGACACATCTCGGATTGTCTATATTATAAACAGTTAATTTGAAAGGCTGTGCTATAGTAGGAAATGTTTTTAGACTGTAAGAAGTTTAAAAGATAATAATAATGATTTAGTGATACAAGTTTTAATAAGTAACTCATAACTGGGGGAGAAAAGATGAATTCATATCTTTCCCAAAGGGTATTTGTGCATAAGTGAATATAATGAATCCAACTGGAATTGGAACTCGGCCCTCCGATTAATAATCCCGAGTCATTATCCATTACACCACCCGCGCATCCAAGCTTACAGCACCTGGTATTCCCAAGCGGTCACCCATCAGAAAGAGGGAGTCAACTTCGTGAGAAACAAAGAAAAAGTGTAGAATTTATTTTATATCTTATCACTAGTGTGGTAGTGAATGTTAGACAATAGCTGTAGGTCATAGCGAGGACTATCCTTTTTTATAATTTTTTTTTTTATAAAAAATTACCAGCAGTACATTTTTATAGTGAAATAATAGTAATTATATTTTCATAGAAAAACATCAACACTACATTTTTATAGTAAATCTAATAACAATACATTTTTATAGTAAAATTGCTAACAACACATTTTATAATAAAATGATCAGAAAACCATTTTTATAAAAATGATCAACAATACATTTTTATAGTAAAGTTGCCAAAAACATATTTTTACAACAAAATGTTTCAGCAATACATTTTTATAGTTAAATGATCAGCAATACATATTTAGAGTAAAATTGCCAACAATACATTTTTATAATAAAATGATCAGCAATGCATTTTTATAAAATGACCAACAACCTACTTTTATAGTAAAATTGCAAACGATATATTTTTATAATAAAATGATCAGCAATTTATAAGAACAAAGATAGGACAAAGTATTAAGAAATAGAAAAATATCGTTAGAAACAAAGAAAATAGTACTGAACTAGTATGTAATATCAGTCCTCCGAGATGGTAGTGAATGCAGAACAATCCCCTCACATACGAAGAAGAGACATGAAGCAACATAAACGTGGTTCTACAGAAGGATGCTGAGAATACCATGGACCGAACATGTGAGCAATGACGAAGTTTTAGAGAAAATGGAAACAAAAAGGACACTTATATTTAACATCAGGAAGAGACAGTTGAAATTTCTAGGGCACATAATGTGGAAAGAGGGCTTGGAAAATTTAACACTCACAGAACAGACTGGCGGCAAGAGGTACAGAGGAAAACAACACATAGCATAGTGAGCTTGAGTAAAAGGATGGCGGAACAGGGTTTAGGAGAGATAAAAAAGACAAAATTTATTAAGAGTTCCAAAGGACAGGAAATTGTGAAGAGCCACGATCTCCTACGTTCTGAAAAGATACGGCCCACAGAAGAAGATGGTCGGTTATCTTATGACAGCATCCGTTCCAACCTTAAGTATATATGGGTTTTGTGTAAGGGTTGTAAGAAAATTCACAAAGCATTAATGTATACAAAATAATTATATATATACAGTGTAACCCGGATATAAGAGACCCGGATATAAGAGAAACCCGGATATAAGAGTGATTTTGTCTGGTCCCAAATTAGAGCCTGTGTTAATGTATATAAAATAGACCAAACCCGGATATAAGAGAAACCCGGATATAAGAGACTTCTTCGGTCCCGACAACTCTCTTATATCCGGGTTACACTGTATATATATATATATATATATATATATATATATGTGTGTGTGTGTGTTTGTATGTGAAAGTTCTCAGAATAAATCTGTAGAAAAGACTTGAATAAAACAGACAATCTGAAAACAGTACGTAGCACTTGCAGAAGCGTTTCATTATCCGACTTTATCAAGGCAAGTGATAAAATTTCGCAGAAGCGTCTTTTAAAAAATTTTGATTTTCGAGTAACTATACAAAATTTCGCTTTCAAGGACTAAGTATGGACAATCGGAAAATAGTACTTAGTCTTTGCCGGCGAGTTTATTATATATATATATATATATATATATATATATATATATAAATATATATGTATGTATGTATGTATGTATGTATAAGGAGTGAAAATGCACAAAGCGTTAATACATACGCAATAACTTTATTCATTAATATATACTTAATAGCTATGTTATATAACATTACCACTGTTTTTATAACACCTGAGAAAAATATATATGTACGTGCAAGTGTATGTGCGTATACATATGTTTTATCATCATACCCATATCTATCTATCTATATCTATCTATCTATATATCTATATATATATATATATATATATATATATATATATATAAGACATTTTTATGTTTAACGTTCTTTTTTTATAGATACAAGTATTTAAGTAACAATGAGACATTTTTGTTTTTGTGTTAGTAATCCGAATTTCTTTCTTGAATTCTTGAAATACTAACACAAAAACAGAAAATGTCTCATATCGAGAATATTTAACATTGACAAACATACAGGAAAAAAATGAATTATTTTTAATAATATGTGGAAATCTCCGCTTTTGCCTGAAGACGGTCGCGAGACCAGAAACACGTGTAGTAAAATTATGGAAAACAAAGCATAATATTTTTTCTAAATAAATCCACATTACAACCAAAAACGTTTTGCGGCACTTCTCTTCTCTTCTTTTTAATATATATATATATATATATATATATATATATATATATATAATAATAGAAAACAGAAAAAAAAAATCGTTGCAGTATAGAGTAACCGAATCATTGTAAGTGCGAATTTTGAATTCAGTTCGAAAGAAGTAAATATATTATTGCCTTTGAGGTTCGCAGATGCTGCTTACAGCTGATGATGTCAGGAGAGTGCGCTTAACGAAACCTATTGGGGCAAACAACGAAAGGGAAGAAGCTAAGCAGAAAATCAACCAGATTCTACCGGCTAGAATCCACCCAGACTCATATTCCATCAAACCTGCGTAACCGAAAGCAGCCTTTTATGAGCTGGCTTTTCTTAGAATTACGTCCATCAAAAATCAGGCACCGAAATCTAATTAGCGCTTGATTATGTTAGCATGCAAATATCCGCTTAAATCATTGTTTCGTACCAAATCGGTGAACTCATTAACATTTCAAGTACTACAGGGACAAGAAAGTGTGGGTAACAACAAACTCAAATCACCTTCACGGCCGTACCACGCACATTGGAGTGAACCATCATTATTTCCTTTGTATTCTAATGGTGAGATATAAGTTCCATCTGAGCAACCTCTTTCCACGAGCCGTTGTTTATGGATCTGACTACAAATAGGAAACGTCCCCAATCACTACAATCTTAACTTATTCAGGTCTAGGGTCAATCGTTATCTTCCCCATATATCCCCATAAAAGGTACCTCTTATTCTGTAACACTCTACCTCGAGTGGATCTTGGGCCTTGTACAAGGTGAACACCATTGTAAAAAAAAACAAAAAAAAGAAACAAAACAAAAAAAATCGTCCGCTACCAAATATTCCAAGAAATCGAACTAAAGATAAACTTTTCCAAAACGGAAACTATGATCTGGAATTGGAATGAAGGCAATGATGGCAACCTACCCTGACGTCCTGGGTATGACAATAAATTACATCAGGCAGCAAGGCCCCTGATCAGGAGGTTTTGAGGAGAGTAGAACCACCTCTTTATTGCTGTTGTTCCCAGATCCACCCTGACCCAGGGTCGTAGTACCTTTTAATAGTTAACCACCCAATTGGGGTCAAAACACCGTGAAAGTATAAAAGTAGATCTTTATAGTAAAAATAACAGTAATACATTTTTTTAAAAATATTACCAGCAATACATTTTTGAAAAAAAAAATATTAGCAGCAACACATTTTTGAAAAAAAATATTAGCAGCAATACATTTTTGAAAAAAAAATATTAGCAGCAATAGATTTTTGAAAAAAAAATATTAGCAGCAATAGATATTTGAAAAAATTATGAGCAGCAATAGATTTTTGAAAAAAAAAAAAAAAAATTAGCAATACATTTTTGAAAAAAATATTAGCAGCAATACATTTTTGAAAAAAAATATTAGCAGCAATACATTTTTGAAAAAAAAAATATTAGCAGCAACATATTTTTGAAAAAAAATATTAGCAGCAATACATTTTTGAAAAAAAACATTACCACTAATAGATTTAACTCTCGATAAAAAAAAAACTCTTTACAAAAATACGTCGATGAAACCTGGTCTACAAACTGATTTCCTGAAAAGAATATATATTCTATTCATACGAACCTATCCGAAAAATCTTTTCGGCATTAAATAACCCACTGAAGTTGATATGCCGTAAAACAAAATAAACTAAACCAAAGCTACCCTGAATCTATCATAAAAGTTCAAGATGTGGAATTAATAAACACGAAACACTTCAAATACTTCGGCGTTATAACAAATTTAGTACAGAAGATAAGAAAATTGGACATACACCCTTGTGAAAATTACTTGAAACAACCGCCTTAGTTTCCTTTCTTTCACCATACAGTCAGTTTTAGATCCACTGGAGTGACAGGGTGTAATCGATTTCTATTTTTTCCTCAGATTAGGCCATTTGCAGTGGTGTGCAGTAGTATGAATCTATTTTCGGGGTGTATGATGAAATTTGTTTGGCCTTTAATTATATTGTATCATCCATGATTGCATCAGATTTTCATCACGCCCACATTCTATTGCCTCGACTGTCGATTATTTGTCCTACGACCATTGTCTGCGATGGACATTACTCCAAGAAAGCGTACGAAAATTTTAAAGCTACACGAACACACTGGCAAGCCTTATCAAGGAGCAAATCAAAGTACTATAGACTGGATCGGAAAACTCTCTTGATTTAAATCCAGTCGAGAATCTGTGGTCAATACGCAAGGAACGACTTCGTGGAATGGACATACGAAGTACTGACATGTGCACTGCGACATGTTTCACTGGAAAAATACGAAGAAAATGTAACTAATAGGGGAATTACTCGTTTTGTTTCATTTAATTTGCACAAAGATGTAGAATAGGTTGCACTAAGGATAGTTTCGCCCAACACCGCTAGGTGCCACAAAAGCAAAATATTAACCTAAAACCTCGAATCATATTCATAAATAGCTTCGTTAGATCAAGACTTTCGTATGGGTGTCATGAATAACGCATAGCACGCTAAGAAATGTTCAAACTGTCAACTGTATGCAACCATGATACACACACACACACACACACACACACACACACACACACACACACATATATATATATATATATATATATTTCATTAAAAACGACAGACAAGGTACTACGGTTGAGCTTTTTATTTAATTTTTCTTGTTTTCTGGACAAAGAGACACACTGAACACACACAGAACACACACACTCTACTAAGCTGATAATTGAATCATCCTTGATAATGGCTAAAGGTATAGCCGAAAGCGCTCGGAAATACAAAACATTCGGACAGTTCTTACACACTCTTTGTCCAGAAAAGAAAGCTCTTGTCAGAACACAAGAAAAATTAAATAAAAAGCTCAACCGTAGTACCTTGTCTGTCGTTTTAATGAAACATGCATAAAGGAAGGATTGCTGCCCAAATATACACACACACACACACACACACACACATATATATATATATATATATATATATATATATATATATATATATATATGCAGAGTGTCCATAAAGTTCGTGTGCACTTTATAAAATTTTTAGATTTAAAGTGCACACGTATTTTATGGACAGCCTGCATATATGCAATTGATGAGATACCTTAATCGGATCTGTTCTCTGTTCTATCAAAGTTTTTAATCCCATTGCATTTGTGCATTTCAGGTATCCTGTTGATGAAATAGGTACTGTTAAATGGACCCCTAAAATGGCTACTCCTCAAAATGAGTCACAGTGTGTATCATGGTTAATTGAAACAAAATCGGATACACAGACACAGCGAAACTACAGATCTGAATATGGAAGAGATCCGTCGTCACGTCCGTCAATTTGTGCACAGCACAAGAAATTTATGGAGATAGGGATAGTTTTGGATAAAGGGAGAAGCTGACGACCAAGAACATCTGATCGATCGTGTAAATCGATAACCGTCTTGATGTGTTTCCTGCAACTAATGGCTCCCATATAGAGGTCTATTAAATTAGTTTAAAAAAAAACTTCAATATCTATTGCACATTTTGTAACAATTTCCACATATTTCTTTGTTAATTTGCTTTTGTAATTTTTTTTTTAATTGTAAAGAGATTTGATGAACACTTTGTATATCAGGCAACATTTATTTTCACCTAAGATCATGATCTTTCATATAAGATAGATATGTATTTCTTTCTCTTGGAGATCTCGATCGTCCTACATTCTACTCAGCATATTCTTATACTTTCGTCAGAACTTTCAAAATCCTCTTAGCCCTGTTGACTATCCGCGGTTATGTCTTTATTTGTTGCATTCTATAGGAGCCATCTTTCGCTGTTGTCTGCAAGATTATAACTGCGAGTGCTTATGGAAATCTTATTTGCACGACTTTGGCCACTATACCGTTCCCATTTTTTGTGTTGTTGCTTCTATATATAATTCTGTGATTTCGGTCCGTCCATCACACCCTTTAAAATACCCATACATTGACTAATCGAAACCAAATTATTTGAAGAAATGCGAACAAGTAAGCGGGTACAAAGTACTGTTGTTTTTACTAGGGTGCGTAGTTAAGTATAATAAATTTTCATTAATATTTTTGGAAAAATTAAGTTTTATTATTCAGCATACAAAATACGCCCACAATTTTGAATACTTATTTAATAAAAATTCAATATTGTTTTTTGTGTATCTTTTCTTTAAGTTTTTATATGAAAGAATGCAGTATCCATTTCGCTCTGCGTTTGCGAGAACTATAAACAAATCACAAGGCCAAACGCTTCAAAAGTTGGAATTTATGCATGACCAGTTGTATGTTGCATGCTCAAGAGTAAGAAATCCTAAGAATTTATTCTACGCTGTTAAAAAGAAATTAAAAGTAATTTTCTTTAAAAAATATTGTTTACCATGAAGTCCTATAAAATTGGATTAAAGAAATGACATAAACCGCGAAGTAGGGTTTTTCTCGAAATATTTTTTTAAACAAAAAATCTTATTCAAATTTCATCGATTGGTTTGTGAAATTGAACGAAACGTAGAGTTTGTAAATCTCGACAAAAAATGTTAGAGATAACTTCGACAATACTAAATACTGTGAGGATTTCTATACGCGTTACAAAAAATTCCAGCATTATAAAATCAGATTTTTCCAGGCCTGACGCTTTATTCTTTTTATATTACAATAATGGCTGCTGAGGTGAGCTTCCAAACTACAATACAATAGCGAGAGTTCATTCTTGAGAGCTATTGAAAGGTTCATGATCTTAGCTGAGGGGCAACCGTTGACTGAATTTATCATAACAGTAATGGTTGACAATATTAGCTTACTAACAGATAGCGACAGCTATTGGGCAGATGTGATTAAGTATACTTTAATGTTTAAAAAAAAAGATTATTCAGTGTTATTATTGTTTAGGTAATAAACATTATAACATAGCACAAATTGCTATATTATGGAAAAAGGAATTTTTGACAATATACACATTTTTTACGTATTTATAGTTATTTTTTTAAACTTTTATCAAAAACGACATTCTTGTACATGTAGTTATGGATAATATACATTAATTACTAATAACTATTTGTGATCAGTTTTTGACATTAATAGCTATCTGTTTATGCGTTAAAATTTTGGAATAATGCAATAATAAAAATTTAAATGTCATCTCTCTGATAAATGTCGCTATTTGTAAATAATATACATTTTCAACAGTTGTTAAGCCTTGCTTTAGCCTGAACATTGACTTATGAATTAGGAAACTACTGATTACTGAATATATTCGAGCAGTAATGGTCGTCGTGGCTAGCTTTCAAATTAAGATGGAAACGACGAATGGTTTATTATTGATATTTGCTAAAAAAAAACGTACATAGGTTGAACAAGAACACTGAGTGATGACTGAACATTGAACATTTTCCAATCTGCAACCTATTTCCATGCCAAATGTTCAGATGAACTGTTATATTTAGTTCCAGTAGTTCAGACCTTTACAGCTAGGACACGGCATCCACAAAGTCGAATCACCGTCATTTCCTCCATATTCCAAATATAAGGAGAAGGTTATCCTCAGATAGCTTTTCTTCCTCAAGAAAAGATATTTGAGTCCCGCGTGGATACTTCCCTGAATACAATATTATCCTCTTCTAGTCATGGTTCAATCTGTCCTTGGGTTTACTGTCACATCATGTTGAAACACCGGTCCTCGTAAGATCAACGAAGTTAAGCAACGTCGAGTCTGGTAACTATTTAGATGAGTGACAGCTTGAGAATACCAAGTGCGGTAAGCTTGGATTTGCGGGTGGTATAATGGATGATGGCTCGGGATTGTTTAATGGACAGCCGAGTTCCAATTCCCGTTGTGTTCTTTATATTCAATTACAAACAAATAAACTTACAAAAGTATAAATCCACCTCTTCTCCTCCAGTTATGGGTTAATTAGCAAAACCATTATTATCTAAAAAGATTTCTTACAATCTAGAAATATTTTCTGGATTTATATATATATATATATATATATATATATATATATATATATATATATATATATATTTCAATTAAAAGGTGCAATTATAATTTATAAATTCATGAATCATTCATGCAAAAAACAAATATAGAGGTTAATGATTTAAATGGCGAGAATACATCATCGCAAACAATATAAATAAGATACACCAACCCCGAACCTGTATATGAATGATATGATCCCTGTTTATAAATTCCAGTTGCATAAGGTCTTTTTTAGTTTTTACAAGCTTTCGTCTGTTCCCGCAGACATCATCAGATATGGAAGTAGATTTTGTTCTTGTTTGTTTTTTTTTTGTATGAATGATTCATGAATTTATATATATATATAGATAGATCGATAGATAATATTAGATGTAAATATACACATACATATGCAATCATATATCTAAAATATATATAAATATATATACATACATACATATATATTTCTATAAAAAAATAAATCCAAGAGGATAGAATCCAGGGAGAACTCAATGTCCGGGACAGAGTAAGGATATAATAAAAAGGCTTAAACACTATTATTCCATGGTCATAATTGATTCCATTGGAATCGTAAATACGATCCAATTCATAAGACATACATATTCAAAAAGAAAACAGAAAAAAATATGACCATGGAATATTAGTGTTTAAGCCTTTTTATTATATATATATATATATATATATATATATATATAAAGCCTTTTAAATTCCTTAGGAACATAAGGCCGCAAGATATCGTTGTGGTTTATATAACAAGTTTTTTTTTAAAGTGAGTAGGTTGTTAGCCTACTGCACAACTCCCAACCTGGAGGATCGAGTTTTGAATTCAGAGTTGTTCTTCTCCTAGACCAGTTGCCATCCAAGGCTATAGAACCCAGTTCTAAATTGCTATTTACCCATAGGAGGGGGAGAAGAACAGGTTTCACAACTTTCCCAATGGTATTAGCATGTAAGTGAATGTAATAGATTCGATTGGAATTCGAACTCGGCTCTTCGATTCCTCAATCCGAACCGCTATCCATTACTCCACCGAATGTTTAATTTTGTAATTAAGACATTTGAAGATTGGATGTAACTTACCACGATAAAAAGATATAGAATCCGGTCTATCCTGCTATTTACCCATAACTGGGGAGAGAAAAAGAGGAATCGTACCTTTCCCAAGGGTATTAGCATGTATGTGAATGTAATGGATTCGATCGGAATTCGAACTCGGCCGCTATCCATTACGATATTTATTTCTGTTAAAAATACAGAAAATGTAGCACAAGGCCTAAAAAGGGGGATGGGGAAAAAGGACGGTCTTCACCTGTCTTAACTTTAAACTTAGCTAGCCGCAAACACTGACCCAAACATACAAACAATATTGCTAACGCCAAAACAACACACTCTTACTAACCTTTCTTAATACATTCACCATAATACCTCATTGTCTCAATGAAAATCCTAAATAGTCCTTATATGTACAAATATGTACAAATTGTTGTCTGTGTGGGGAGGGGAATAAAACAACAAGTTAAAAAATCCCCAATGAGTTTGTACAACATGAGTATAATCTATTTACAAGAAACTAAACAAAATCCTGTTAGTAATAAAAAAAAAAAAAAACCACAATCCTTAAATGTGGCAGAAACATCAGTTAACTGGACGAAATAAATGCGGGAGTATAAAAAATATAACATTCATTCATCCCTAGCACTCACACAGACACGCACTCATTCAAACACGACAACAAAAAACGAAAAACACACAAAAAAAAAAAAAAAAAAAAAAAACGAAAAGCGCCCCGCATCCACCAGAGAACTGACATCACTGACCACCTAACGAGGGAGATGGGGAATTAAACTAAAGAAAAAATAGGGACAGAAATAAAAGGGGCCAATGAGCAAACACCCTAACCAAGTTTACTGGGGAAAAAAAAGAAAAGAAAAGAAAAACTAAAGAATTAAAAAACAAAACCTACACTAGCTTAGAAAAAAAATCGCAGTGTGAGATAGGCAAGAAGTAAGGCATGTAGCAACATTAGCACGGCAAAGGGCACTCCTTTAAAGGCAAGGAAGGGCAAAAATATTTTAAGTCAAGTGATAGCGATTGCTGTATGAGTTGTACGATTTTTGAATCAAGCACGGGCAACGCCGAGTCATGCTGCTAGTTCAACATAATAATTTTAACAGCAACCATCTACATTGACAGGCTCTCAAGTATTTTATTGGATGAACTTTAGTATTAAAATATAGTCTTCGAGGTTCGCTTTGTAAATCTTATACCACACTAGGTGGGTCAGTTATTGACAGGTGTTAAGCTTAATGTAATCTGGCACATGGCCTTATGTATAGAGCATCTATTAATGGCTGAACTTAGCACAGTAGTTATTATTGAGACAAAATTCCACAAAAGAAAGCAGTCGAGAAGGATCGTTACTGATAGTGGTTCAGTTTAGCTTAAACTATCCCAAGGCTTTATGTGTAGACAGCTTAGTGATGACCGAAATTAATACGGTGTGGAGTTTATTATTTATAGTTAAGTGGGATTAAGCTGGCACATAGCTCACCAAATAATTAAATAAACAATTTTGAGTGAACGCATTGCAGTAGTAATGGCAAGTGTACTTCGCTTCCTAACTATTATACCATTGTGTGTGACCCATTATTGATAGACGTTAAACTGGTTTGGGCCAGCCAATGTACGTAAGTGTAGGATACCCAATATTGACTGAACTTCGCTAAAGTTTACGGCTACAACAGATTGAAACACCAGTTCCCGTACGATCACCGAAGTTAAGCAACGTCGAGCTTGGTCAGTGCTTGGACGGATAACCATCTGGGAATACCAGGTGCTGGATGCTTGGATGTGCAGATGGTGTAAGGGATAATGGCATGGAAATGTTAACAATAGAGCCGAGTTCAAATTCCCGCTGGGTTCGTTATATTCACTTACGCGCAAATACCCTTGCGAAAGGTATGAATTCAACTCTTCTCCTCCAGCTATGGGTTAATTAGTAAAACTTATTTTAAAAAAAAATTCTTACAATGTAAAATATTTTCTGGTTTTACATAACCTGTAAAGTGTTGATAAGCTGTAGAAAACGAAATAATCAACATTATTCGAACTATTATCCTCATCTTTGTCGCCATATTTATTACAACGTTTCGGCCGTTGTACGCTCCTGCCTTCTTCAGGTGACTGGAATGTCGAACTGAACCCTTTATTTTGCTCACTGTGTTAGACTGTGCCACGTGCCATGTTTAATGGATGTCAGTTATCAGTAATCTCCTGTTAATTCCCCTCTCCAAGTTCTCCACTGCCGTAAGTGGGTATTGAACTCACACTGTTTACACTCAATATACTTGGTAAGTGTCTCTTATCAATCCTCTCTCAACCTTTGTGTCCTATGCCAACACATGAAAGTGATGGACACTATTCTTCCAGCTGGCATTGATAACAAAACCATGTTCCTAAAGCTCTTAACTTGTGCTCCAATATTTACTCCAATATTAATATCAAGTCCTTTGATTTTGGTTTCTTGGCAATAACATACCTCCATGTTATGAGTTGGTTCACTGTGTCGTGCAAGACATTTTTTCTCACCTGAATCTATCTTAGATATTTATAAGTCTACCATTCGTCCATGATTTGAATATTGCTGTCACATATGGCCTGGTGCTCCTGCTATATATTTAGAGATACTTGACAGAATTGAAAGAAGAATCTGCAGTGTTATTGGTCTTGATCTATCATCTCAGCATCGCTCACATTCCATCGCTGTAACGTAGCTTCCCCGTGCCTTTCACATAATTATCCTGATTAACTTTTCTTTAAGATACCTAGACTTTATAAATTTAAGCACACTAATAGATTGGCGACAACTTCTCATCATCTTACAGTTTAAATGTCTAGATGTAACTGTAAGTTTGATGCTAACAGTTTCTTTTCTCGCTCTTCTCGCTTGTGGAACTCTCTTCTGGCTTCTATATTTCAGTTTAGTTTGATTTTCAAAGATTTAAATGCAATGACAGTTGTTCTTTTATTGTTCTCGCTCTTTAATAATGTTTTTTTTTTCTATTATTTTTTTCTATTCTTGCTCACTCAGTAACCCCATGCGTTTTAGTGGCTTTGTTACCTTACTTGGGATGAAATCTTAAACAAAAAAAAAAAAAAAAAAACTGTTAACATTCCGAGCCAATAATTCATGCTTTTCTTTTTTCATATGTTCTCTAACATTAAATGTTCTGATTGTAGAAACTTTATATACAATTGTAGGTATTTACAAAGTTTTAAATAAGAAGTTACCAACTTCTAACTATTGAAAATCAGAGAAGTTACTAATTTCTCCGCCATTTACAGTTAAAGTAATAATTAAACATTTAGACGCTTAACGTGAATCCTGTTTCGTCTGACTGACGTAAATTTCGTTCTTTTGAAAATAAAACTCTTTTCCTGTTGTCGCCGATTCACCCGTGAAAATTTCATGGCTTTTCTGTTTTAATTTTCTAATGAATCTTAATTCGTAAGTTAATGATTGAATAAGCTCCCTGCGAGTTCTACAACAATAAAATAACTCTGGAAATTTCCCTATTGCATCGTTGAATATCTGAGCTTAACTTTTATAAAATACTAGCAGGAGAGCCCGGTGTTGCCCGGGGATATAACAGTAAGAGATAGATCAAGTATCGACCATCATAAAGACTGAAAAATAAAATTGACAAAGATTATTGTTTAAGGTTGACGGACACGCATGACTTAATTAGTTTGTTTTGTTTTTTTTTGTTTTTTTTTTACGAATTGGTCAAACCCAAACTCAAACAAAAACATTGTTTTCAATCGTTATGTGTCTATCGATTGAATAGCGTTTTATTATAAACAGTTGTCTTGTAAATGGAATTTTTAAAGCGTTCTGAATGTAAAAATAAAGAAAAAAGTGTGCAAGACAATAAGAAACACTACCTGCCAAAAAAAAGTGAGGTTTTGTTGAAATCGGTTGAAAAATGTAGGAAATCCGATCCCATATATAAACGAACACACACAAACAAACAACCTGGCTTTTATAATAAGTATAACTCGATATGAGTTGTCCCTCTTTCATTCTCGCGACAGCGATGCCTCTTAATCGTGTTGTCAAATTGATTTCGTGCAAAAACAATTGTGTTTTTCCAATTTTTGGCGCTGTCAGAACCACCGCAAGGTAATTTTACGTAGTCCTGTGAAGTTTTGTTGAAATCGGTTGAAAAATGTAGGAAATCCGATCCAATATATAAACGTACAGACACACACACACACACACACACAATCTGCGTTTTATAATAAGTAAGATTATGGCATGCGTATGAATGTAGATCATTATTTAAAGAAGTATGAGGGTACAAATGAAAAGATTCGAAACTGTCAAGTATTTCCATTTCACTGAAACAGACGATGAACACATACGAACATCATCGCCTCCTCTACGTTCTTTTTCTTTCTTTCTCTCAATGAAAACAGAGTCCCTGAAATGTATTTTAGTATTTTACACGCCATCAAAACGGAATAGTCAATTACTTATGAGGTATAGGCAGGACGTAATATCCGCACTAACTAAGGAACAACTTTTTTTTTGTTTTTATCCGAAATTATTTCATCCTACTATAAATGCTATTTTTAGTGGGTACACGTATTTGAATTGCTATCTCCGCGTTTTATTTTTTTATTAAATAGTGAAATTAACCGGTCTAAATTGAAAAGTCCGACTAAAGAAAAATTGTGCCTCCGAATGAAATCGAACCTGCAATTTAGACGTGCTGTCATTAATTCCACTGTTTAATAGAAAAAAAAACTTTTAAAATTCAAACAGGGAGGGATAGCAACACAGACATGTGTTTCCACTAAAAAAAAAAAAAACAAAAAAAAAAAGAGAAGACATTTATAGTAATGTTGGATAAAAAAAAATATTTAAAAAATTACTGTTGTTTACGCTTCAGGTAAAGGCTGAAGTTAGCAGGTATAGATTCCTAGAAGTTCAAACGAATAAACTTACTTTTATTGAACAGCTAAATTCCAACTCCGACCTGCGAGGATGGTCTCTGTAGCCGAGCTGGTAGAGGCACACTCTGCTTTCCCTGATGGGAAAATAGGGATGAATGTGTGGACTCATCCAATATCCTCACCTTTTCTAACCTAAAAAAGGTACAGTCCACATCGTACGCCTACGTACTAAAAAACCTCAACCAATAGAAATGGCGAAAATCGAAGCAAGCAATTCCATTGGTCAATCGTTTTCTGAAACAGGAATTGCGCCAAAACGAGTTGAGCCACCCGGTGGATATATAAAGGAAAAGCAGACAGCCCCATTCAGTGGAAGCGGAGCAGCAGAGTAGCTGTAATTACCAACCTTCAAGATGTAACATTTCACCGACTCCCGTCAGTCATCGCTGACCAGACGATAAAGAAAATTACCAACTCCATTCAGTCAGTCTAGCTAACTCACCGAGCAATTGCCTAAATACTCCACGACGTTTCGAACCATAATTTTGCCGCGCTTTTCAAAGAACATTCACTGACTCACTTCGAACATTCGACGAACGACTCTTGAAACTTTTCACTTAATTTCTTATGCATATTGATTTATAATCATTACAAAAATAAGAAATACGAAAGCGAATACAAATACAAAATACGATTAAGGGTAGACTACTTTGACAAACTCTTTTGCAAAAAACTCTTAATTTTATTATTACAATCTTTGATACAAACAAGAAAATAGCAAACATTACGATACAAGAGACATTAACCATTTCAGCATACACATACAATTTACGCACGCAACTCATACAAATATTATTCCAGTTTGTAAATGTTTAATTGTATATAAATGTTGTATTGTTTTGATCTATATATGTCTCGTTTTTTCCTTGTTTGAAATATCCGATTGTTTGTATATTTGTTTGGGACGCGGTCAAACACGCAACCATTAATAACAAATCCTTCTGATACGTTAAACAACCACGACGTCCCCAACAAATGTGCCCACTAAAAAATAAGGTTTATAATAATATGTGTATGTGTATGTGTGTGTATGCGTATGTGTGTGCGTGTGTGTAAAAAGTGCAGCAAGTGTTCATCCAAACAAGTATGATTAAAATGACAAGATATCTGTTTAATTGAAATGGCGGAACGTAACGTGCTGTAACGGATATTGGGAACGAGGCTGTACAAAAAGAATGCAATTTATTTATTTCAAACTACCAGCTTTCCCCAAAATATCAGGATGTTGGCAAACGAATTCTAACTGCCACACAGTGACCATTTTAGTTCTTGATGATGACTGTGAATGTCGTAAGTACTTTCAACAAAACAATAATAAAATATGAACTTCGGACAGTTTATTCACTACTTTGAGTAAAATATTGAAAACCTTACGCGAAAGTTGGAAAAACTTCAAAAACATGATAAAAAATTAAACAGACATACCTTGTCGGATATTTTTAATCAAACTCATATATATATATATATATATATATATATATATATATATATATATATATATATATATATATAAGTGTAAATGGATATAAATCCGACAGAATGAAGAAATTTTGAAAAAAAAAAACAAAAATCCTTAAATGTAGTTAAATGAAAGAAATGTCGACGTCTGACGTTTCGGTTTATTAAACCTTTTTCAAGACAATATTCATCAAAATACAATTCAGTTCAATATGACAAATACGATGGACATAAAAACACAAGTCTTATTCAGAACAGATAACTGAAAATTTTTAAAATGATCAGCCTTCCGTCTAACATGGTCACGCTGTCGTCACATGGGCGACGCTTTCATAACGTATTCCTAAAAGTTTGATGAATATTGTCTTGAAAAAGGTTTAATAAACCGAAACGTCAGACGTCGACATTTCTTTCATTTAACTACATTTAAGGATTTTTGTTTGTTTTTTCAAAATTTCTTCATATATATATATATATATATTGCTTCGAGGATCTGTAGTTTGAATTTGTTGTTTTCTTGGTGTAGGATAGTTGTGCAGTCGATCAGTATTTTTTTATATTGTGAATGTGGACAGGAATGTTGGTGTAGATGTTTCGCAATGGACGATTGGTCAGACATGTGCAGTGTAAGACCAACTCCCCACCAACTGATGTATTACGTAAAACCAAGATTATATATTAATTAAAATGTCCCTTGGTAGAATTTATCTCCGACAGAAAAACAAATATATATATGTTGTATATACGACAATTACATTAAGAAGTCGTCTTACACTACACATAAAATTTATTATATAAAATCCATCTAAATGTTAAAAATTTATTTTGGTTTTAATTTTAAGAAGTCGTATACATGCTTAAATATTAATTTGTATTATAATTTATAATGTAAGGTTGGTATGGATAAGTAGTTGTTTTGTTTGTATATCGTTTTTCTTCTTAAAGTGCCTTTTATTTATGTACTATGTTTAATTTTATTTAAATATGTGATTTCATTCAAAATGTCATAAAGTTTGAATTGCTATATTGTATCTGTAAATATGTTTCCTATCTTGTCGCATTATATTTCCGTTCAATTTTGATTTTCCATCTTTGGCTAAATTGGGTATCAACAACTTCTCATTTCTTATTTTCTTCTCTTTCCTTTTCATTTGTATCAGTAAAATTTGTATATACTTCTCTCTTTCTTTTTCCTTTTTTTCTTTCCCTTCTTTTGGTAGTAGGGTTGATTTCTTATGCCTTTCTTTTTTTTTCTTTCTTTTACTTGGTTTCTTATTTTCTTGCCTTTATTTAATTTGTTTTTTTCTTTCTTTTCCTTTTATGGAATGAATAATTTTTTTATATATTTCTTTCTTTGCCTTCTATGGAAAATTTTCAAAAATGTAAAAAGAAGTGGTGTTTCATAAATCGTATTTTTAAATAAAATAATTTATTACCACCATTCATGACCACCTGACGAGACGTCCTTTGGAGGTCGAAATAAATATGCATTTTTGTCGCGGTAACTTGCATGTTCCAAAGTAACAGTAAAAATATTTATTGCTCTATTTCTTGTATTGAGCACTTTTTAAAATTAATGTTTGAATTTATATTCTTTTCGTTCTTTTACATTTGTAAATATATATATATATATATATATATATATATATATATATATATATATTGAACAATAAAAAATATTACAAAATTAAAATCTTCAGACACACTGGGTTGTAGATTAATATTCTTTCTTTTTATTATTATTATTATTATTATTTCATGTAGATTCCTCGACTAGTTTCGGCCAACATGGCCATCATCAGGAGAAAAAAATTTTGATTGCTGGTAGAAGTCGACTACAGAAATGAATGTCTTGATGGAAAAATGAACTTTTGTCTGTAGTTTTCATATATATATATATATATATATATATATATATATATATATATATATTGATGATCCGAAGTTTTTTAGCATTTTTTTTTTTTATTTTAAAAAACAGTGCTCGATACAGAAGTAGAGCGTATATATATATATATATATATATATATATATATATATGTTTAATACAAATAAAATTTGTGACTTAGCTGATTGATGTTATATTCAAAAGCTCGACTTTAGAGCTCCGTAGATGAAGTTTTGTAATTGTCCAATCCACTCATCAGGTGGTGTCACCAATTGATTCTGCATACTCATATTGCGTAATAGAATAAATATTATCCAAAATTGAAACAATTTTAAGGAAATTTCCGTATGGGAAAATTCTCTAATTCTGTGTAATGGACTTTCCTGGTGACGTAATATAATTTTCTCTGATTTCAAAGTTGATAATTTGAACGTTATAATATGCTTTTGTCTGGAATTATTTTTTATCTCGCAGATTAGTTTTAACTTGCAAATAAATGGAGGGAGCTTTTGTTATTGAATTGTAATTGCAATAAAAACAGACATATTAAAATGAAACCACAGGAAAATATAACGAATAAAGGGAAAAACTGAAGAAGAAAAAAAAAAAAAAAACAGGACAAAAAATAAAAGCTTGTCCGGTTTTGATTCCTGTCTTGTCAGAGCTCAATCGACGAATGAAAAAAATGTGCACGAGACAATAAAATAAAAACACCGATGTTATATATTAAATATCTAATCATCAAAGGCGATTAGCGTTCAAGAATAAAAGCCACTCCTAATCGTACTGGTTTGTTTTGTTTTGGTTTGTTTTATTTTACGGTGTATCAACCTCAATGGGTTATTTAATGCCGACAAAATTTTTATTGCTGGTAATATTTTTTCTCAAAAACGTATTGTGTTAATATATTTTTTCAAAAATGTATTGCTGGTCACGTTTTCTTTTTCTTCAAAAATGTATTTCTTGTAATATTTTTTCTTCAAAAATATATTGCTGGTAATATTTTGTTACAAAAATGTATTGCTGGTATTAAAACCTATTTTTTCACTTTCATAATATTTGGAACCCAAGTTTAGTGGTTAACTATTTGCCCATAGTTGGGATCCTAACAGGTGCTACCACTCCGTGTCAGAGTGGACATGGGAGCACCAGCAATAAAGTGGTGGTCCCACGCTCCTCAAAACATCTTGATCAGAGACCTTGCTGTCAGATGTAGTTTATCGTCTTACCCAGGACGCGGATGTAGTTTATCGTTGTACCCAGGACTTAATCGTATTGTTCTTATCAAATATCAACAACTCAAATGTTTATATCATTCTCTTATTTTGACAACAGTAAACAAGCATAAATATCTCTGAATCATTTCCATATTTTTATTATTTGCCCTCAAGCAAGGCAATAAAGTCACTAAGATGCAAGGAATTACTGACTGTGAGAGAATATAACCCCCCCCCCACAAAAAACAAAAACAAAAAACACTGTTTAGGGGAGAGTACAATAAAAGAACAGGGATTAAGAAGATAGGCAATAACGACTGACATAACATTTAAATTTTTGAAGATCAAAAGCAATAAAGCCACTAAGGGAGGGTTACTGAGTGTTAGAGAATATAAGAAAACTACTATTCAGGAGAGAGGACAATATTTGCCCATAGCTGGGACCCTGACAGGTGCTACCACCCGTGTCAGGGTGGACCTGGGAACACCATCAATTAAGAGGTGGTTCCACGCTCCTCAAAACCTCATGATTAGAGGCCTTACTGTCGGATGTAGTTTATCGCCATACCCAGGACGGATGTAAATGTAGAAGCCATGATTTTTTTGTGTGTGTGTGTGTGTGTGTCGACTGATTTCAAAGAATTTTTTCAATGTTTGCAGAGTGTAAGTGTGTGTCTTCGATAAAAAAAAGTAGAGAGAATGCAATTCGCCGAAGTTATGTCCTACCTTAGCGCTGAGTCGCGTCATTGTTGCCGTTGTGCAGGTCCGCGCGGGAAAAGAAGGACAGGAGAGTGTTTTCTATTCGGCGCTGCTTATTTCTTAACGTGTCATGTGACACTACAGTAGTCACGTGACTGCATATCTAAAGGACGGGGATAACCTCCCAATTTTGATACTGTTTTTTTTAACGTTATACTACTATACTTGAATAGGCTAAAAACTGTTTTGTAATGTTCATCCTCTACCACACACACGTAGATAAAGAAATAAATAACATGTGGGTTATCTCCACGTAGCTTCGCCAGTTTCGGCAAGAAGTCGTTGGAGTGCGCTTTCAAGCACCTATATAAACAGGACCTTTCCTATCACGGGACAATTTTAGTCGAACTCTCAACTTGGCTCCAGGCTAAGTAACAGTCTAAGTCTCTGCTTTCGGGCGGAGAGGAACACGGACGAGGCTCCGCCGAAGGGCAGAGTCTCGTTCGGGGTGGTTGACTGCCCCTGAACCCGTTTATGCGGGTTCAAAGAGGGGATATTTTTGGCCGAGCCTACGGGCTCGGAAATCCCACGTTAAACCCGGTGTGACGGTTACACACCTGGCCCAGTGTCGGATCCTTTGGTTACGGCGCCAACGGTGACGTCGCTCCTCCTGGTCGCTCCTCCTGGGTCCAAGCGTGCCGCTCCAACCCTTTGGTCAGATGATCACCAGCCTCGCCTTTTCCCGACTCGCTTCCAATACCTGGTCACTAAAGCAACTATACCGATCTCCGGTCTGTCTACCCACGCTGTGTTTAGATCTAGACAGACAGGACCAGCAGGGATCGGGGCCGATACAAGTTGAGTCCGACGGGGTGGCAAAACACAAATAAAATAAAACTCACGACACCAAACAAAATTGCTGATAAAAAGGGTAACAACCTTTTATATCTTAAAGTCCGTTACATAAAAACAAAAGTGTTCTCATTTCCCGACCCGCTCTGTGGACTATGGCACCAAGCTTCTATCACACAATAGAAAAATGTCGAATTACCTACTTTCTAGAATCATGTATGTATGTCGGAGTGTGGTTCAGTTCGACACTGGGGCTAATTTCTATCGATCATTCGCAGTTGATTCTTCTCTCCGACTTGAGTTGTATTTCTTCTTCTTCGTCTGCTTGGGCTGGTAGTTTTCCTGTTTCAACTTGGTGGAAGATTTCTTGTTTCAACTTAGCCGCAACTCTCTCTGTCGTCTGAGGTGGTCTCTTCTCACTGCCGTCCGGGGCTGAACTTTAACTTCTCATCGACTTTCGGCTTGTCTGCATCTCCAATTCTTCTCAGGCTTTCAGGCAATCTTCTTCTTCGTATACTTGGGCTGGAAGTTCTCCTGTCTTCGACTTGGGCTGGAAGGATTTCTTGTCTGAGGTTCTTCTGCCCGCAAAGGGGCGAGTGAATCGGGCCTGATGGCCGCGTTCAGGCTCTATCCCTGCCCGCGGTCCAACTCTCAACTCCAACTGCAACTCCAACTCTACTGATTTCTGTCGACTGGGGTCCTGCTTATATTGACGCCGCAACAAACTGGGGTGGGTCTGTCGGCGTCAGGGTTTTCTCGATAATTCCAAAAAACTGCATTAATTCTGTCTTCTCCATTATCGCTATTGTTTTCGCCCCTACTTCCTCGCAGTACCTTTGGTGGGGCGGCGCACATCCATCTCTCTTAGTCTCTCGTATGTCAGGTGACCGCTTTTCAACCAATCGTTCCTGATCGAGCATTTCTTTCCTTTTCTTCCGCAAGTCACGTGATCGTATTCGACCAATTGTTATTGGTCGAACATTTCTTTCCTTTTCTTCCGCAGGTCACGTGATCGTATTCGACCAATTGTTATTGATCGAACATCCTCTCCCCTCTGTTTGCGGGCGTGGTTACATCGTTCTTAAAAAAAAAAACAAAATCCAATTTTTCCCTTTTTGCACGTACGCAAAATGACAATCTTTGGCTTTTCTCTCACCTGGACTTTGTCAAACAGCCCGCTGCTAATTAGTCTTGACTTTAGAAAGGATCTTTTCCGCCTTCTTGGCGCCCTCTGTGAGCCAAAAAGCAATTGTCCCTCTTTTTACCTCTTTGTTTTTCCTGATAGTCGAAAATCTTAATTATCTACATTGAAATGTCTCTACTTTATTAACGTGGGTGTCCAATTCTTAACAGGTCAAGATCTGTATATCGTTCCACCGGTAACTCCCTCAACCAAAAAAACACTTTTCTCTGATTAAAAAATTTCATTTCTATTGTTCTAAACCAAATTGATAAGGAGTCTCTCCACGCAAAAGTCGGTCAGATGCTTTGACGATATCTGGTCTACATCAGCGGCCCGTTTTGATATCATGTCTTTTTTTTCTTTCTTCTTATTATTTATAATTCTATTCTTCCAATTGTTTTTCGAAAATCGGCCAAGACGCTGACCTAAATCTCTTTCTGACTCCTATCTCCACCCTCAATTGGGTCATGCATCATACAACTCTTTTTTCTCTTCTTCTTTCTTTCTTTTTTTTTTTTCTTTTCTTTCCTTCTTCTTCCCTTAAGATCGTCTAGTACAATCTTAGTGAATTATTTTCAACTCAGTTATTTTCCGTTTTAAAAAAAAAATCAACAACCTGTTTAGTAACCGAGTAAGAAAAAATTAAATCATATTTCTATGAATATTTCTAATAATGCAAGGTGCCACACCGGCCTTGTGCCATATGTAACCCTCGGGGGTGGGCGGGTAGCTAAATATCACTTTAGTTGAACTCTCTGCTTTCGGGCAGACAGGAAACAAGACGAGGCTGTGTTGAAGAGCAGAGTCTCGTCTGGGAAGGTAGACAGCGACCCGACCCTGTTTTTACGGGGTCTACGGGGAATTTTTGCCCCAGTCCACGGGCTCGGTTTTAACCCCGCATTAAAAACGGCCTTGTGCCACACCCTTCCTCGCGTTTAAGGTAAATAACCTTGGTACATGTCAGAGGGTATCCCCTCGACGAGGCTATGTCGAAGGGCAGAGTCTCGTCTCGGGAAACTGACTCTGTTTTTACGAGGTCTATAGGGAATTTTTACCCGAGCCTACAGTTAAAACTCGGCCTTGCGCCACATCTTGCTGCGTGGGGCAGTCGGTAAATAATACTTCTCTCTCTTTTACGCCCAGTATTCGGTATTGACGACATGGGGTATTGTTCCCAAGCATGGGGATATTTCTTCCCTCAATGACTAAACTTTATTCACACACTTCCGTAACCCCACATCAGTGCTTCTCAAACTATCTGATATGGCGGACCAGCATTTTGTTTCTCAATGTGTCACGTACCTGTAATATTTCATGGTAATATTAATTTATACCGGAGACTATATACATAATGAATATAACAAAAGTTGACTATTTTTTATCTTCCATTATTCAGAATCAAAACATATAAAAATTAATAAAAACAATAAGCAGCTTATTAAGACAAAAACAAAAATTATATAACCTTAATCTTTACAAATGATTCCTTAGCATGGCCTGGACACTGGCCGCGTACTGGTAGCCGATGGTTCGCGTACCAGCACAGGTCCGCGGACAACCACTTTAGCACTGACCTATATAATTCCTTTTGCTTCCTGCTTTTGCATGCATACTTGTGAATTTTGTCTCTTTTTTTTTTTTTTTTTTTTTTTTTTTTTTTTTTTAACTCTGTGTTATATACCGTACCTATGAACAATAATGGATATGTCTCAATCCTTATAAATATATTGAACACTATTGTAACGGGTTAGGGTAATATGTTGTCTAAGTAGTCCACCACTAACAGTGGTTTACCTACTTCACGCCGCTGGCGAGTATTGTACTTTGTTAATGTTATAAAGATTACCATTTCATTTCCAACCTCCGTTTTGGTTATTCGTCATTCAGTAACCTTTTCTAGGTTACAACACTGTTATATAAACAATATAAAATATCGCCTTGTTGGTTTCCTTACTCATGTCATTTATTTGCACAAGGTATCATTTGTTACTGCTTTTAGTCTAACTAACAAAGCTAAAGACGTACATTCACTTTCTCGTGTGGATAAAATAACTGAAGAAAAAATAAAGTGACCAAAATAAATAAATAAATAAATAAATAAAAACAGATATATAGTCATGTGAAACTACAGTAGTCACGTGACCCGTCAGTATATAAGCAGCGCCGAATTCGAAATATCTTCCTTGTCTTCGGGCAGAGAGGAACCCAGACGATGCTATGCCGAAGGGCAGAGTCTCGTCTGGGGATGGTAGACAGCTACCCGACCCCGTTTTTACGGGGTCTACGGGGAATTTTTGTCCGAGACCTACGGGCTCGCATACCCCACGTTAAATTCGGCCTTGTGCCACATCTGACCGCGTGGGGTGGTTGGCAAATATCCCTTGTCTCGTCCATTTCGGACATGCACAACGGCAAACAAGATGCGATCAACCGTTAATGTTGGACTTAATTTAAGCGGCTTTCTCCTGGTTTTTATCACAAACATATACGTTCTGAGCACATTTTGATGTCAGTGACACTAAAACATGGTATCTATACTTACACTACGTCTTCGTTGTTCTTTCTATTATATAGGAATAAAGTGTCGCTGCCAACACTTGAGTTTGAACATAGATCGCCAGTGAGCGAACACAGGCGATCCCATTATTGAATTAAGTAGATCACGTGACCATACAGGAAAGGCATATATAGGAATTAGCTAGCGTCTAAACGATCGCCATTTCTAGTCTGTCTTCTATTATTATACGGATCACTATTTCTACACTATCCTCTATTAATATACGGATCGCTGTTCACTATACTATTTCTCTATACTGATCACTATACGGATTACTGATCGGCGGTTACTATTCGAGCGAGTATTATCGAGCAAGTACTATCAGTGTGAGTGTTATTTGAAGGCGTCTGACACCAGTATTATTCAACGGCGTTACTACTACAACGAGCATTACGGGTATTCGTTGACATTACAAAAGTGGTAATGAGTGTTCGTTGACATCAGAAAACTTTCCTTCGCGTTTCAGGTTTTCTTCTTGGATTTTTTTATTTAATGTATTTACTACGTATTTCGTAACCGAAATACGTTTTAATATATAAGTATTTTCGGGATGAATTTGAAAATGCGCCGAAGACGATTTAAATTTTCGCGCAACACATTGATCTGCCTGGTGTTGTTTCACCCGTGATACACGAAGCACAAGTGTACTTATCGCAAACATGTCACACGAGACAAAATTTCGATTTGTGATTATTCTAAAACATATTTACAGACGAATATGTAAACAATAATTGGTTTTATATGCCGTGAAACAAAACATTTTATCTGTAGTTAAAGCCATAAAGCTGTGTTCAAAATACTTAGATCTCAGCATTAAATAACCCATAGAGGTGTTGATATGCTGCTAAACAAAATCAAACAGCCAAGATGAAAGACCTCTTTCATCACATTAGTCCATATAATATCCTACAATGTCTTAAAGAAATCAAACTGTATTGCAAAATATAACTTAAAAAAAACTACAATATAAACGCACATATATCAGTGCTACTAGTAATTATGTCAAAACAAACATGTTTATGCCCAAAAGTTGAGTATAATCTACCATGTACTCAATTGTGAAAGTAGAATATCATATATTTTTATTATTTCAAAGCTATCAAGAAAATGAACTTTTGACATTAAATGCCCCATAAGGAATTAGCCTGCCGTTAAACAAACAAATCCATCAATCAGTCAACAAAAACAAAGAAAATATATTAGCGTGTACACAACTGAAACGGAAGAAAAACATTAAACTTAGCTGTTAGGAAATGTATGTGCCTGCGTACAAAAGTTTCATCGTAAGTTATGTCGGAGTTAGCTCCTCCTTAGCTCTTTAACCCTTCCACCAGGGGTCTCTCTTCCCTGGCTATAAATACTCGCTGACCCTTCGCCTCTTCCTCTTTTCCCCCTCAGGCCTTTGGGCCGCCACCTTGAGGTAAATCTTTTTCCTCAGGGTTCGGCCTTATACCACCTCGCAGATGTGGGCGCTCACAGATACAGCGTTTCCCAAATTCTGGGAACACGCTAAGAACAATACACGTACATACGAACACTCACCAAAACACAACACAGACATATAATATTCACCACACGCACTCTATCCATGTAACTGTCCATGTAATTTGTAACCTTTCTTGTTATTAATACATATATTTGTTTACATATATCTATTGGTCTTGTTTGTTTTTCCTCGTCTTCTTTGGGCTTAAGTCAAACTTTCTCATGTAGTTGGACGGGCTAGCAGGAAATTCTACACACACACATCTACTTCTACTCTACAACATCGTCGCTACGATCCTCTACAGTTACCAGGGGTAAAGATGTTATCTCCAGCGAGGACAAGTCTCGTGTTGGTGTTGCTACCCACTGTATACTAGGAGAAATGGGGGAAAAAAGAGTAAGAGGAAAATATTGTCATTTTATACAGGGTGTAGCAGAAATACCTCCTACGTAATTGTATAACATTAGCGAGACGAAGACGCCATTGCCACTTGCCTAAGTTCACTAGCACCAAACAGGTGAATATTTAAAACGTGGGAGATATTTCTGCCGCACACTGTACTACTTAAACAGTGCCACCTAACATCGTCTTGGCAGACCAAATCGGAGTAATGCCAACAAACTGACTGCTTGGAACGTGTTGTCAGCTTTTGTGTTATTGCCCTTTAATTCTGGCAATTGAACCTCCCCACCCTCCCGATCGTCTAGGGGGAGACGATTTTAAAGTGATCCGGTTCGTGAACTTTTAAAGTGATTTGAGAATTTTCTATATCATTTTTTTAAAAATTTTCAGCGTTTAGTCATTTTAAAAATTAAATTTAGTAAAAAAAAAAAAAAAAATGTGGGCTTCTAATAATATGAGATTGCCTACACCTGTACATACATATTTGCACACAAACCATACAGGTCGCTGTATAAAACTTTATATGACGTAAGCTGTGTTGAGTTGATACTTCCAAATTCTTAATTGCATTGTGCTAACTAACAGTGAACTGTCTGGCATAAGGATTAATGCTAAATTCTATCTTTTCATTAAGTTAAGAAAACGATGTTTTTTTCTTCCTTTTAAGCCAAGTGTAGTAAAAAAACTAAGTTTTATATTCCGTATTAATGCTTCCTAGCAGTGAGAAAACAAGAAAAATAAAAAGAGGAAGAAAACATACAATCAATAACAAATAACTGAAAGAAACAAGTTACAAGACTAAGAGTTAATGGTTGTTAAACAAGGAACAAAAAACAAAACATCCCGACTACTGAATAATACATATGAACACGTTCTAACTTTTTTTTTATAATATTAATTGCTCATACTTATTGAAAAAGGCAAGCCTGTGAATGTATGCTGGAAAAAGAAAATGCGAAACAAAGAACAAACCCCCCCAAAATACATCGACTGCATTTTTCTCCTCTCTCTCTGGATGGTGGTTGCATTATGTACAATGTGACGTTTAGAAAAAAAATGACTGGGATATATTTACTACGGATGCAAATAAAGGCAATAATAAAATAACTTTCTCTCTTTCGTGTCATTTTTTCCTCCTTTTTGCTTTCTTTTATTTAATCTTAGGAAACATGTCCAAGCGTCATCTATCTAACGATTAAAAAAGCACATTAATTAATAACAACTCCCTTAGCTTGTTGTTAGTGTTGTGTTTATTGAAAATATTAGCATATGTTAGATAGATGTGAAAATGGATTTCACCGGTGACATATGAAATCAAGTCCCAGACGAAAACAAAAGCCATTACAGAGTTCAATAAAATTTCACATTTAATCTATTTATTTTAAAAATTATATTAAATCCTAAATAGGCCTTAATAAAGATAGTGGGTTCCCTTAACAATCGATTTTTACTGCACTACCTCGTGTATTTGTAAAATCCAAGATTTCAGTATAACGAAATAATTTAAATAATATTCATCAAACAATCGCTTCGATGAAAGAAAACGTGTGTTTTTTTATTTTCTAGATAAAATCCGACAACACTTTTAGACTGATAAAAGTAAGAAGAAAAAAAAGACGAAGAAAATTATAGCCATAATGGTCATCCGTAGTTGACTCACCGCAATGAACTTGGCTACTTGCACATCGGGCGAATAATATTTGAAAACAAATCAAGGATCTGGCAGCTTAATGATTTTGCGTAGACGATCGTGTTAATAGCCGAATTGGCTTTTAGCTTTTACTTTTTACAATCAGGAAGAGACTATACGCCCGATCCCGCTAAATGTTTACTACTCCGTTGATTATTATTACTCTTACTACTGCCATTTCAGGCACCTTGCACATGGACTATCTTCTCTTTTTTTTTAAGTAAAGAAAGCAGTAAGCATTTTGTTGTATCAATTTGAATAGAGCAAATATTTATTATCAAGCTTGGTTTTCATACTGACTACTACACACATCTATCGTAAGTAGTGTTTTTTACTTTCTTGCCAGTGTGTCCCGGTGAGTGCATGTTTTTTTGTGGGGTTTTGTTTAAAACTGCACATCGAATTTTTTTTAAAATTGTCATTTATTATGGAAACAGTGAAAAAGGGTTTGTTTTTTTTGTTTTTTAATTTCATAATTAGAAGAAATCCTTGTATTGGGACCGGTTTTTATCCAGAACCAGCATTATTCAAATGAATGACGTTCGTTATCTTTGTTAATTTTATGAAAAGATTTTTAAAAAATTTTTTACAGTTAGGACAGGTTTTCGGGGAGAATCGTGTTTTCTTTTGTGGCGGGGTTATATCGTAATAAATAATAATAATAAAAACGTAATATTTTCTTTATATAATCTTCATTTCTCGATGTAGTTTGTCAATGGGTTTTTCTTTTTTACTCGATAGATTTGTTTCAAAATAAAAGGAATTTAAAAATCTCGATCATTGATCAGGTTTTTAAAATTTTAGTTTAATTTTCTTTTTGTCGTAATTTCTTTTTTATTTTATTTTTCACCCTGTACTTCCCAATAATTAAACAGTAAACTTTTTTGAGAGCACTGAATTTTTTTTCCGTTTGAAAGCCTACACACAAAACATTTAAAAAATAATTACAAAAAAAAACAACATGTTTTTAAAAATGCTTATTCCTCAAAACAAAATTATTCCTTAAAAATAGTAGTTAATCACGTGATGCTGCTGTCATAAGTGATCCTGTTCGCCGGTCATTTATCAATGTCCTAACGACATTATTTATTGTTAATGTGGAGAGGTATTTAAAAGATTAGTCATCTCAGGGCTCTCAAATGATATTGAATTGACTGAGTTGAAAAAATTACAATTAATTGAAAAAAAAAATAGTTGTTTAAGAATTGCATTGTCGTCATTTAGCGAAGTAAATCTTTAGTGAAAATAAAAATAAAATTATTCCAGTTTCATAAATTCACTCGCCCGGATGTTTTTAAAACTCACTAGTCCAGTCAACCGTCAATGTTATTTAAAATTAATTTAAGTGTCACTATGGTTTTTAATTTTAACATTTTTACCCACGCGTACCGCTTCTTCGGTTTCGTTTACTTGTCAAACTATAGTCCAGTGGGTGCTGAAAAGTTCTTGGTCTGATCAAGAAGAGTAAAAGAAATTCTAACGTCTGGTCAAATCTCGTTAGTGGGATCTGGCTGGAAATTTTTCAGCGCCGTTTTTGTGTATATTTTAGCTTTTTAGAAATGTAACTTTGACAACAATGACAGTTTTGTTAGCGCAGATCAGTTCCTGTTGTTGCGGGGGAGTGAAGAAGAAAAAAGAGGCATTTAAAAATGGGATTCAAATTCAACCCATGGTCATGCATTTACTTTTTTTTTTTTTTTTTTTGTGGGGTTCCCACAAGGTAGCTCAGGAAATCGAAAAGAAAGGACTAAGCATAAACTACAAGAAGACAGAGTGCATGGTTATCAGCTAAAAAGGGTAAGCCCAAGATGCAAATTACAGGTCGGGGATACTAAAACGAAGCAGGTACAGAAATTTAAATATCTGTGAAGTGTTCTAAGAGGACGGAAAGTGCGACATTGAGATCCAAACACGTATTGAAATGGCCTAATTATTAGACCCTAATATGCATTCCAAAAGCTAAGCAGAGTAATAAGAGACAGGAAAATTTCGTTAGCAACAAAGAAAAAGATTATTGAAATATTACGTGATAATTGTCTTCCCGTATAGCAGGGGATGCTGGACAATCTATTCAAAGATGAAGAAAAGACTTGTCACTTGAAGCAACAGAAATGTGTTTCTACAGAAAGATGCTGAGTATACCATGAGCCGAACATGTGTGAGGTTTTGGAAAGAAACAGGAAACTTATACTTAACATCCGGAAGAGACAGTTGAAATTTTTGGGGTACGTAAATGAGGGCTTGGAAAATCTGATACTCACAAGAAGACAGAAGGAAAGAGGAAAGCAGCGCGTAACATACTTGATGGGGTTGAGCAAATGGATGGCGGAACAGTGTTTGGCAGAAATAACAAAAAAAAAAAACACAATTTTAAGAGCTACAGGAGATGTGGAGGGCTATGATCGCCTATGCCCTGAAGGGACACGGCACATAAAAGAATTAAGGATGAGAATGTCCTGTTGGTGTTTTGAATTTTACATCAAAAAGAATGAGGGAGAGAGAAAAAAAAAGAAAATTATTTTGAATATAAAATATACTATTTTTTTTTTTTTTTTTTTATATTCAAAAATCAAAATGTTTTTCTTTTTCTCTCCCTCGCTCGTTTTATAAAAGAAGAATTTAATGATTTTAAAATGTGACATTTATAACGATATTTTCTTGAAAGATAAATTATTTGTCATGTAAAGTTTTGACTTATTTTTTCCGCTTACATAGATGTAATTTGGGTAATATTAATTAATTTACTATTTTTATTTCTCTATATTTCGGGTTATAAGGACACGAGAAATATCGACTTCAATGTAACAAAGGGAGTGGAAAAAAGCAATGTTTAAATAAAAAATTATTAATAATTTAAAATCGCATGAAAAACAAAAAACAAAAACAAAACTTTAATTCTAAAGTTTTTAAATACGATTAATATTACTATTGGGTTGGTGCATAATTATCAGGCTTTTTTGTAGCCGAGATATTTGTTAATAAAAATTGCTATTTTGTTTACTTTTTTTTTTTTTTTTTAAATAAAAATATTTTATTTTTACGTTATAAAAATGCATGTCGATAATCATACGCTCCGGAATAATCATTTAAAAATGTTGTTTTTGAATTGTTATGTTTCTTTTTTCATAAGTATTGTTTTAAAAAAAAAATGTCTGTTATGCACCAGCATAATAAAAGAAAATAAATAATTTCCCATGCAAAATATTAACTTCTTTCAATTATACAGACACACCACTTGGTCATCGCTAACATGATCAAAGTTTTTGGAATTGGCTTTTTATTGTAATTTTAAGCAATTTCTACTTAAAGCTTCTTTTCTCGTTGAAATAAATGAAGTACTTAATAATTTTAGATGCCCGTAAACGGCGTGAAGCGACGCAATCTAATTTTAAAGTTTTAAATGAAATTGAAATCTAATCAATAAAATCATTTAGTTAGTCATAACGAAAATGGTTTTTTTTTTATTAGTCACCCGTAAATCAAGACATTTCAATTTATGAAGAAAGCGCTTCCATTTTTAAATCCCTGCTTTCACAGTTTTTTAATAATTTTTTTTTTGTTGTTTAATGCATCATATTGACATTCTCAGATATTTTGAAACCTGGCCCCTTGCGTGGTAGTGGGTGTTGTCTGTGAGGGTGGGGGGACTCCCCCGTGAAAATGTGAACTTATTTTACTTTGCAATTTTTTTTTTTATTTATTTATAACCGCCCATCCTCTCCACACACACTTTAAATAAAACACCCCGGCATCAAAATGTTAGAAAATACAAGTGCTTGCTGAAAAGTTCTCGGACCAACCAAGTACGAATTAAAAAAAAAAAAAAAAAAATTTTGATGTTACAGTGTAACCTGGATATAAGAGAGTTGTCGGGACCGGAGAAGAAGTCTCTTATATCCGGGTTTCTCTTATATCCGGGTCTAATTTATATACATTAACACAGGCTCTAATTTGGGACCAGACAAAATCTCTCTTATATCCGGGTTACACTGTATTTTAGAAAGTGGCTTGGGCTGATAGCTTTTCAGCAATTACTCCTACAACGAGGCTAAGTGTGAGTGTGTTTGTCTATTTATTTATTTTTTTTTTAACATTTACAAAATTGGTCGTATTACTGAATAGAGGGGAGGCGCCACAAAATTAAACAAAAAGACTAGGGGATGCTAAATCATTTATTCCAAGTTAAGTGCTAAGTCAAATGTTTAGTTCTAAAGATGTCTGGTTTTTATGAAATCGTAAAACGGACATAAGAGGGCTTGGTGAATTTGACACTCACAGGATATATTGACATATTGAAGGTAAGTGGGAACAGAGGAGAGGAGCGAGTAACCTACCTAAAGGACTTATGGTTAGTAGAGCATAGATTCAGAAAGAGAGCACCCCCCCTAAAAAAAAGCTTACACTTACAAGAAGTTGTGGAGAGTCATGAGCCTTGAAGAGAAACAGCAGATAGACGATGATCATAAAACGAATGTTTTCTTTTTTCTTTTTTTTCTTCCTTCTTTTTTCTTCTTTCTTCTTTTGTTTTTCTTTTTTCTTTCTTTTTTCCTTTTTTCCTTTCTTCTTTTTTTCTTCCTTTCTTCTTTTTTCTTTTTCTTCTTCTTTTTCTTCTTTTTTCTTTTTCTTCTTCTTTTTCCTTTTTCTTCTTTTTTCTTCTTCTTTCTCTTTTTTCTTCTTCTTTCTCTTTTTTCTTCTTCTTTCTCTTTTTTCTTCTTCTTTTTTCTTTTTCTTTCTCTTTCTTCTTTTTTCTTCTTCTTTCTCTTTTTTCTTCTTCTTTTTTCTTTTTTCTTTCTTTTTCTTTCTATTTTTTTTTTCTTTTTTTCTTTTTCTCTTCCTCTTTTTTCTTTCTTCCTTTTTTCATTCTTTTTTTTTATCTACTATGAGTATTCTGTTGCTGTAAGCATTTTTGTTCTAATTTTAAATGCATTTTTTTTAACGTGGAATTAGATCTTAGACTTTTTCCGTACGAAAAAACAAAGTTTAGAAAGTATTTCCGATTTATTTTGAAAATTAATAGCAGTAAGTATTTTTATCAAATGATACCTAGTCAATAATAGCATTATTAGGCTTCTGCTTAGAACGTTCGCTTTCTGACCATGAGACCCCGGTTCGAATCTCATCATAGTCGATTTGTCAGTGGGGTGGGGGTGGGGGGGGTGGGGGGGATTTGACTTCTTGATGTTATCGGTCGAGAGGAGGCAATCTCAGCGCGTGGAACCTTTGGAAAGTGCCTGACCCAAACCTTCTGAGTGGAATTAGGTAGACGGAACCCTTGGGAGACGTCGGTGGTTGTGCTCACAAGCCATTGTGACCGAGGACTTGAGTGTGCTGGCTTTGTTCAGATTGTTGATCACGCTAGATAACGCGCTCTCTCCCAGAAACTGTAACTAAGGTCGGCTCAGCATAGTTGCAGTATAAACCACAGGTGGACTCTGTGGGTGTTGCTCAAACACAAATGTGCCTGAGCAGGCGTCTGCGATGGGGATTATCTAGCCGGCCTAATAGACTGGCATCCTCTGCGCGATTTACCAAGTTTTCTGTTTAGTTTTCAGTCTCAGCAAAAATTGAGGACACTTATTTTCACTTTTAGTCTTTTTATGCTCCGAAGACTCAAGTAGAGGTGGGGGTGGCTATAGGGGGCTATAGGGCTCAGTGCCGAGAAATGTAAGAAAGGAAGGAAAAAAAAATTAAACCTGAAATAATAAAAACTTTATTCGAATATAAACTAAATTTTTATTTCGTTCTTTCATTGGATGACCTCACGATACGGATGCTCGGGGCCGTCGTACTCTCCACCCTCCCCCTCCCCCCTTCCACCCCCTCTCGGCCCCTTCGCTTCTTCTGACCGTTATTGATTTAGCGGAGCAGATAAAAATATAACTGCATTACTTTATTCATTTTTTTTTTTTTTTTTTACAAATAAATAAAAACTTTCTGATGATTAACTCTAGTGAAGAAATTTTTTGAAGTCTTCCTTGTTTCTGACAAAAAAAAAAGTCTTGAATCAGATACCCACGAAGAAAATGATAGGGGTGCCAGTTCGTGTTTTTTGGGGTGAGTGAGCTACCTCATTCGAATTCCAGTCGAATCCATTACATTTATTTACGTGTTAATATCCTTGTGAAAGGTATGAATCCCCTTCTTCTCCCCCCAGACCGGGTTCTATAACCATGGCAATTGGTCTACGGCAGAAAGAAATGGCAGCCGAGTACGGGAAAAAAAATATCCCTCGCCAGTCATGTATCGAAAAATACATGATCGCCTAAGCGTGCATCACGGATGGCGCGTAACTGAGCTTCTTCATCGACTGCAGCCCATTGTCCGCTGTTAATTGTTAACTCTGCACTGTTTTGAAATTAGACATTTCTTTCTACTAGATTGGTTGTCAACTGGTACGAGAGAGCTTAGTCTGCCATGCTTAGCGATTGGGGGAGGGGTGATGGATTCTTACCTTTCCCCTCAAGAGTATTTGTGAGAAAGTGAATGCAACGAAATTTGCTGGTCAGTTTATTATTTGTTCCTAGCCGCTAACCATTACGGAATGACTGTCAACTGTAGTGAACTTGTCTTATTCTTCTTAGTCTTAAACTTATTTTATTTACCATTATCAGGCTTATATAGCCTGTGACAATATCAAGTGGACGGAAGCTAAATACAGGAAGATTCTGTTGCGTCAGTTATCCATCAAGACTATCTCCTTTCCTTCAACAACCTCGAAATTACTAGGTGGGGAAGTAACCATGTCAGCTACGCTAGTCTTATTTTGTTTTGTACGACACAAGGCTGCGAGTATAGGCGCACCCAGTGATGATCAGACTCACTTTTGTAGTGAACTGGTGTGCAAGACAAGCTTAATAATCACATTTAGGATATGCGCCCAAAGGGAATTTCTGAGGTTTTAAATAAAAGGCTGCTGTTTCATAAATGTTAGGAGTTATTTTAAATTGCTTTTTTTTCTGTTTGGAATTTTTGCTGTCAAGAAAATGAAAAAAGTGCGCCTAAAGCTAAAGGAATAAAAAAAAAAAAAAATTAACATTTTTATTTATTTTTGTTAAAAAAATGTAATTTACGTTCCCCCTCTCGCCTTTGTCTTCGCTATGACGATGGATTTTAAAAATAATATTTAAACTAATTGCAATGTCTTCTTTGAAGTTTAAAGTTTGGTTTTATTTAAAAAAAGAAAATAAACATTTTTCTTCACTTTTCGTTTTCATGTGACTTTTTTTTTTTTCACTTCTTTATCCTTTTTCGCTTCTATTTTCTGTCGATCCTTTTTTATTCATTTTCCAGCTTTTTTCCATTTATTTTATTTTTTTTTATTCGTAATTATTAATTTAAAAAAAAGTACATTCACTTATCACGATTGCAACTGTCTAAAACTATTCCTTTCATTTCAAACGAATTATTCACAGAGTTTAACAAACTGCTATAAATTTATCAGAGTTAGTTTCGTTTATGAATGACAGAAAACTAGTTGAGTAATGTGAAATTTTTTTCGGAATTACCATTTTTTCCTTCAACCTACCTTGTTCTTCGGCAAACAGCCAAGCAGTTGTTTTTTTCTTTGTTTTGCACAGCTTTTGTGGTGGTCAGCCGCTGTTTTGTGTCGCTAAATTAAATTTAAAGTAGATAATTCATGTTTAGCGGTTTCTGGTCTATCAAGGAAGAATTTGAAGAAAATTGTTCATTTTTCAACGGCGAATTAAGTTTCGGTTGAGCCAAGTTTTTCGACATTTGGCTTTCAGACCGATTTAATTTCCAAAAGATGGTTTCTCTCTGACTGTTTCTTATGGGTTCTAGGTATTATTCTGTGACGTGTCCTTTCAGGACGTGGCTTTTCATAATTTCCTGTCTTTTGTAGCTCTTTATTTTATTTTATTTTTGCTATCTCTTCTAATCACTCTTCTAACTATTTGTATAAACTTGTTTAAAAAGGTTATACGCTGCTTTCCACGGACTCTCTTGCTTTCAATATGTCTTGTGAGTATTACATTTTCCAAGGCATCTTTCATCATTATGTGTCCATAAATTTCAGCTCGCTTTGTTTGTTTCTAAGTGTCTTTTTTTTTTTCAGTTACACTCGCACAATAAAGATATTAATGATGATTTTAAAAAAATGTAGATTTTTTTTTTCAAGCTGAAAGAGATAAAGGATCGAATAAAATAAAAAGTTCCATTTTAATTCATAAAATCCCAGTAATAAAATACTTTAAAATAAAAACTTATTGAATTGCTCTCAGAAGGAAGTAAAGTGTAGCAAAACCAAAATTCGAAGAATAAAATTGTGCTTTATATGACGTAAAATTATTGCACTCATCACCGTTTCAAAAATGGCATACGCCGTCTGTTTGGAAATAATTTCGCCATTTCAGTTACGAGCACTGTTGGACAGGTATACGATAAAGAGGCTGTCTAGTTCTTTCACTTGTCTTGTCTAAACGAGACCTCCTTCCATTTATATTTCACACACCCCTCTCTTAAACTAGACGCGAGAGTGGTGGGGTTATTTAAGGAATGGACTGTATGATAATAATTATAAATTCTGTGTTAATTTTATTTTCAATATTCATCGTTAGAACCACAAGTCGGTCGCTTAAAACCCATCTTTGTTTGTAATAAAATTATTCAGCCCCTCACTGACATATTGGACATTGCATAGCGACCCAAACCTTTTTCTTTCGTTTCTAAGGACATATTTCGATCCTTTAATACCTTGCGCAGTTTTTGAAATGCATTCTTCACGATTGCTTTGAATGTTTGAATTTCTGTCTCGTCTGTCAATATAATACCCAAATACGTAACTCGCAACTTCGGTTGTCGCATTTGTGGACAACTACGCATTCCGACTAACAGTTAATTAGTCCTTTCTGCTTTCATAGACTATCTTTTCTGATATTTATTTCAGTTTTCTGATTCTGCAACCTTATGTTAAGATTTTGATCGCTGATAATTCTTGACATGTCTTAGAATCATGTAGACAAGTGAAATAAATCCAATTCTATAACGAAGAATGCAAGAAAAGTTTGAATGTACAGTGTAACCCGGATATAAGAGAGCCGGGTATAAGAGAAACCCGGATATAAGAGAGATTTTCTCTGGTCCCAAATTAGAGCATGTGTTAATGTATATAAATTAGACCCGGATATAAGAGACTTCTTCTCCGGTCCCGACAACTCTCTTATATCCGGGTTACACTGTACTTAATTTACTTATTTTATTTCAACTACATCCATCGCTCTTATATGAAACAGAACTCATGTTTCTTTCATCATCAATCATATGACCGCGTGTGGATATAGGGTCGCTGTGGAGCTGAACACCTAACCAGTTCCCGCCACATATTTGGTTTTAAATCCCGGGAGGTATTCCTTCATGCATAACGTGTCTCAAGCAAGTAGACCTAGTAGAGCCCATTTGGCTTTAGGTAAAACCACAGTCGATGTCTTCCCGATTTAAGGTCTCTCTTGGTCACAACCACGTGTCTGTTGATTTCAGTCTAGTAAGCCCTTCCCACCAGCGATGGTTAGTCCTTCCTGCTTTCATAGACTCTTTTCTGGTATTTATTTCAGTTTTCTGAATCTACCATCTTAAGATTATACTCGCTGATAATTCTTGTTTAATACTGCTCTTCCCTATTTTGACAAAGTCTCTATTTCCGTGCCCAGGGATTGAACACCGTTACTGTTTTAGCTTTGGTTTGTGGGCGAGTTGTGTCTTGCGGGTTCCGTCTATCTTTGGTAAGCAATCTTGTTCAGGATATTGGATATAGAATGGAGACAATGTTGATGTCGAATAAGAGACAGGGTTACTTTATTTCAGATTATCAGGAGCAAACGAGAAACACTCTTCCCTTACCTGAACGAATAGTCTGTGGAATACAAGCATTGCAAACCGCTCTGAAGAATTCAAAATGTGCGTTTGTTTGTCACTACTTATTTTGGGGTGCAGAATTAATTTCAGCGTTACCCACCGCGACGCGAATGAGTCCGAATTTTTATTATTGATAACTCCAAAACGGTAGATTTTATCAATTTCTTTATTTTCGAATTAAGCATGTACATTTAGCCTTAAATGGAACTATTAGGGAAATTTTTATTAGAAACTGAGCGCGAGGCTTGAACTGCAAATTATCCTTTTGAAGTTCAGAGTTGAAATTAATTATGTCATCGCTTAATTCTATCTTTCCTCTCTGATCCACACTCGCCATGTGTTGTCTATTCTTTTAGGCTTCTGCTAAAAGTAAATCAAGCTTTCATGAATAACTGTTTTACTTACCAAAAATTAACCTTTGGAACTCGAAACCTCTTTTTTGTTGCTTTGCATTTTTTAAACATTAACCTCTTTTTTTTGGTCAGCAAACGAAATCGAGGCTGCCATGAAACGTGTTAAATGACAACACGTCTTTGAAATATAAAACATTAACCCTTTAAACACTGTGTTCCTGAACAATTTTAACCCTTCTGCCTGAGCTCCCGAGTCAAAATTCGCAAATAATTGGTATGTAATGTTTCATGGTATATATAAAAAAAATAGTTACAAGTGTTCACCCACCGTTCAACCGGTGACTAGGCATTACGTCATTTTTTTCTACCACCGGTTAAGCGGTGGTCAGGTCCCAGAGGGTTAAAATCTGAACGTTTACGAAGAAAGAATATAATGTCAGATCATCCTATGAATACTAATGGTACCTTGTAAACCAGTGCAACCGGCTGGTTTGCTCGTCGGCTACTAAATCGGTTCCCCACCAGGCGTTTCAAGTAAGATGGGTGACTAGACACAAGCAAGATTAATAAAAATGTTAATGGCTGGACGAATCGTTTTGTAGGGTGAACGGCCATCTAGCATCTAGTGGTAAACTGGGCTCCATAGCTAGGTATGCAGCCAGTGCTGTGATAACACAGCATCGCTGGGAGGAGGGCTTACTAGACTGAAGTCAACAGCCACGTGGTTGCGACCAAGAGGAACCTTAAGTCTGGAAGACATCGACTGTGGTTTTACCTAAAGCCAAATGGGCACCACGTGGACTACTTGCTCCATGCACATTTTGAATTTTTTAGAGCAGTTTTCAACGCTTGTATTCCACAGACTATTCGTTCATGTAAGAGAAGCGCGTTTCTCGTTTGCTCCTGATAATCTGAAATAAAATAACCCTGTCTCTTATTCGACATCAACATTGCACCTCAATTCTATATCCAATATCCTGAACAAGATTGCTTACCAAAGATAGACGGAACCCGCAAGACACAACTCGCCCACAAAACAAAGCCAAAACAGCAACGGTGTTCAATCCTTGGGCCCGGAAATGCAGATTTAGACTTTGTCAAAATAGGGACGATCAGTATTAAACAAGAATTAGATGAGATAGCCTGAGACATGGTCAGCGGAGCGAGAATAATCTAACCCCGTAGATTAAATAAAGAGTTCCGTTTGAAATGCCAAGAAGGTGGTCTTTCCCACAACCCTGTTAAATAACCATGAGTTCTGTTTCATTTAAGAGCGATGGATGTAGTTGAAATAAAATAAGTAAATTAAGTACAGTGTAACCCGGATATAAGAGAGTTGTCGGGACCGGAGAAGTCTCTTATATCCGGGTCTAATTTATATACATTAACACAGGCTCTAATTTGGGACCAGAGAAAATCTCTCTTATATCCGGGTTACACTGTACATTCAACTTTTCCTTGCATTCTTCGTCATAGCATTGGATTTATTTCACTTAGTTACATGATTCTAAGACATGTCAAGAATTATCAGCGATCAAAATCTTAACATAAGTCGGAATGCGTAGTTGTCCACAAATGCGACAATCGAAGTTGCGAGTTACGTATTTGGGTATTATATTGACAGACGAGACAGAAATTCAAACGTTCAAAGCAATCGTGAAGAATGCATTTCAAAAACTGCGCAAGGTATTAAAGGATCGAAACTTGTCTTTAGAAACGAAAGAAAAAGGTTTGGGTCGCTATGCAATGTCCAACCTCCGATATGTCGGTGAGGGGCTGAATAATTTTATCAAAGATGGTTTTAAGCGACCGACTTGTGGTTCTAACGATGAATATTGAAAATAAAATTAACACAGCATTTATAGTTATTATCATACAGTCCATTCCTTAAATAATCCCACCACTCTCGCGTCTAGGTTAAGAGAGGGGTGTGTGAAATATAAATGGAAGGAGGTCTCGTTTAGACAAGACAAGTGAAAGAACTAGACAGCCTCTTTATCGTATACCTGTCCAACAGTGCTCCTAACTGAAACACTGTATGAACGAATATAAACGTTTCTCTCTGCTATTGCTTTTATCATGTGACAACGAAATTCATAAAGTTCAAATTTAATTGCTAACTGAATCAGTAAAGATAACACGGTTACTGGAATCGCATATGACGTTAACTTTATACCCTAAACGTCACAGCCTACGCACCGTTATTTGATCTTCTCGTCCGGCGGTTTACACTTTTCGCCCACCGTCAAATCTATATCCCTGACGTCAGCGCATGAACTCTGAAAATTTATTGATTAATTATTTATTCATTTTCTTCTCCTCAATAGGAACAAATAGGTCCGCTTATCGCCCGGTTCATACTCCTCCCCGTTTTTTCGAACAAGAGTAGAGGTTTATCCCTGTTTAGGGTTGGATTTCCAGTTCTTTCTAAAGTTTTTTTTCTATTTCACTTCCAGTAGCCTTTTGCGCCTTAGTGGCATTATCGCCTTTCTTGGGCGAACTTATAAAAAATAACCGATAAACTAGGAAGTACTAAAAAGTAGGAACTACTTTGGACACAGGAAAAAGTCTTGGGGAATTTAACGCTATCAGTGCATAATAAAGACAGAAATTCTGTATATATTTCTGAGATCAGGTCTTGTAACTATTTTTTTTTAAGCATTTCACCGCAAGCAATGCGGGAAGCCACTAGGACGCAAGGGGTTACAGAAGATTTAGAGCAAGATCAGATAGGAGTGATAGAAGAAAGGATGAGGAAAGTGGATAGATCAAGGCAACTGGAGATGTCGATTACACTATTTACATTGTTCAGACTGTTGTCCTCATCTTTATTACCATATTCACAGTCTATATTTCTGAGATGAGGTATTGTAACTATTTACACTATTTACATTGTTCAGACTGTTGTCCTCATCTTTATTGTCATATTCACAGTCTATATTTCTGAGATGAGGTCTTGTAACTATTTACACTATTTAAATTGTTTGGACTGTTGTCCTCATCTTTATTGCCATATTCACAGTCTATATTTCTGAGATGAGGTCTTGTAACTATTTACACTATTTAAATTGTTTGGACTGTTGTCCTCATCTTTATTGCCATATTCACAGTCTATATTTCTGAGATGAGGTCTTGTAACTATTTACACTATTTCCATTGTTCAGACTGTTCTCCTCATCTTTATTGCCATATTCACAGTCTATATTTCTGAGATGAGGTCTTGTAACTGTTTACACTATTTAAATTGTTTGGACTGTTGTCCTCATCTTTATTGCCATATTCACAGTCTATATTTCTGAGATGAGGTCTTGTAACTATTTACACTATTTAAATTGTTTGGACTGTTGTCCTCATCTTTATTGCCATATCCACAGTCTATATTTCTGAGATGAGGTATTGTAATTATTTATACTGTTTACATTGTTCTGATTGTTGTGCTCTTCTTTATAGCCACATTCGCGATGTTTCGGTCGTTGTACGCCAGATCATAATTCGATACATGACTGACGAGGTAGATTTTTTTCCCGCAGTAGGTTGCTATTTCTTTCTGTGATAGATCAGTTGCCATCCAAGACTACAGAACCCGGTCTGAAAAAAGAGAAAAACAGATTATTTACTCATCCATACAGGAAGTGACCCACGCTAACTTAATTATGCAATATATATATATGTACAAAGAGGAGGCACGGTGGAGTAATGGATAGCGGCTCGGATTGACGAATCGGAGAACCGAGTTCGAATCCATTACATTCACTTACATGCCAATACAATTGGGAAAGGTATGAACCCTCTTCTTCTTCCTTCAGCTATGGGTAAATAACCCGGGTTCTATAGCCTTGGATAGCAACTGGTCTACCGCAGAAAGAAATAGCAACCTACTGCGGGAAAAAATCTACTGCCATGTATCAAGATACATGATCGCCTAAGCGTGTATCACGCATGGCACATAACTGACTGATTTTATTTTATGTTTTAAAAAAAATTCTTTTTTTCGTTATATATAGAAACAGTCCGGTGTCAGAAGTATCGAAAGATATATATCACTCACTACTTACATTTTATCGAAATACGTCTTTCCTTAAGTGGCATATTAGACAAGTATTTCTTTTCACAAAAATCCGACGCAGATTTAAACAGGTTAATATTTTTTTCGGTGTGTCTGTGACGATACAGACAATAACATTCAGTTCACTTTTATCAGAGTATCGATCGTAGTCGAATCTTTGTGTCGCGCTAATGCTTTGAATACACTCTTCTTATACAGTTGAACCAGACGTAGTAACATAGTAACTGTTTGATTTAGTTTACTACTAGCTAACGTATCAGTCTACGGTGGGTAAGAATTAAATACTAGGGAACTTGTGAAAATGACAGTAGTTATTTATCTGCTCCTTGTCATTGAGGCCGTGTATTTAAACCGTTAGTTCAATATACGGCTTGTAGCGGACAGGGGATTTACGTGTTGTTAAATTCATCATCATCATCTTGCGGCCTCAGCCGAGATTGAACTCACTAATACTTTGATTGGTGTAGTTCATAATCTTGTCAATAGCTGAATTCTTGATGCTTCGCTAGGGCTATCAAGGGTGTTTTTTTTATCGTGACACCAACACTAAATGGATTGCCAACCAAAACTCAGAGAGACTCCATTCAACCTCCTCTAAATTAGTTAAATTAGGAACACGTGCGTTTATTCCTGCTAGAAGAAGGTCCACTATAAGAACATGGCGGACTCATGGATTGAATCCACCATAAAGAAGTGTAAAGAAAACCAATATATATATATATATATATATATATATATATATATATATATATATATGATGTATGTATTAAGCAAAAAAAATTTACAATGGACATAGACATTAACATTTGGGTTTGTGTGTGAACGTAAAGAGTTTGTATTTTGGTGAATGTTGGTACGTACGTATATGTGTGTATAATGTTCATGGCGTCTCCCACAAATGGGAAGACGTAATCTTCTGCGAGAGCTTACATTGTGTTCGCTGAAAATGAAGAAATAAATTCCTCCTTGGGTGGATTTTCAACGCAGGTTTATCATCTCTCAGTTGCGTCTCTGTCTTTGGACAGAGTGCGCTCAGGGGCTTCTCTGTCAAAGGACAGAGGGGCAGCTGAGGAAAATTATACTGAGAGGTGCCCAGCCCTGGGGAACAGCTGTCCAAGAGGCACAAGAGGGAGGGATCGGTGCTCACATCGAGGCCAGCGCAACCGACGGTTACTGGGACTGTGGGCAATTTTTGTCCCTTGCCCGGATATACGCGCTCGAGTCCCCACTTTAAAGAGACCTTGTGTCACATCTCGTCCTCGTGGGGGCGGGGACGAGTAAACACCCCGAAGAAATGAAAAAGAGAAGGAGGCAAGAAATCGCCCAGTATTTATAGTGTACGGAGAACGTCCCCTAGTGAAAAATTTGGACATTTAAGGAGAAGTTATATCCGACAAGCTCCTCTCGCGTCCACGGAGGTAGCGGTAATAACATTTTCAACGACAAGTCCTGCTGGTAGGGAAGTTTACAATTCTACGTTTAAAGAAAAGAATTTTAAAAGACTATTTACATTGTCCGGACTGTTGTCTACATCTTTATTGTCATATTCACATGAATATGGCAATAAAGATGAGGACAACAGTCCAAACAATGTAAATAGTGTAAATAGTTACAATACCTCATCTCAGAAATATAGACTGTGAATATGGCAATAAAGATGACAACAGTCCGAACAATGTAAATAATTAAATTCCCTCATCTCAGAAATATAGACAGATTTTAAAACACTGTTTTCAGCTTAATTTTCTGAATGTTCTGTCACTTGTGAAATGTTCTTGTAATTGAAACAAATGAAGACATGTAGGTGTTAAGCCTGATTAGTATGGAGGATGTGAGGTTATTTCACATCCTAACGAGGATATTTTTTTCTTCGGTTTGTTTTGCAGTGTGTCCTTGCATTGTCATGTTGGAGAAAACCACTTATGTTTAGCAAAGCAGAACATTTTACACTTAGTGTTTCTTCGGCAATTAGTTGGAGATTCGTCTCCAGCTAAGCTCGTCAGGGTTCCAGAGACTCGTCTCCAGCTAAGCTCGTCTGGGTTCCTCTCTGCCCGAAGGCAGAGAGGAACCCAGACGAGGCTATGTCGAAGGGCACAGTTTCGTCTGGGGTGGTAGACAGCTACACGACTACGTTTTTTACGGGTTCTACGGCGAATTTTTGCTCGAGCCTACGGGCTCGGTTTTGCCCCGCATTAAAAACGGCCTTGTGCCCCATCCTGCCTCGCGGGGGGGGGGGTAAATAACCTTAGTGTTTCTTTTGCCCGATCAAGTAGCGGGCAATAAAGGTCTGCTGTGATTACCATCTTTCCCTCGCACGTAATGGACCACACCTTTCATATTCCCTCAAACACAAATCAAGGGCTAATTTCGATGGATTCGTTATTTTTATTTTTTCGGTGTTGGCAATGGAGTTTCATCTTCTTATAAACGTCGTCTTTTTCATTTTCTGTTAATCTACGAAACCGATTTTTCATCACCTGTAACATTGCAATGCAGGAATGGTATTCATGGTTAAGAGGAGTAATGGATAGCGGCTCGGATTGAGGAATCGGAGAGCCGAATTCGAATTCCAGTCGAATCCATTACATTCACTTACGTGCTCATACCCTTGTGGGAGGTATGAATCCTCTTCTTATCTTCAAGCTATGGGTAAATAGCAGGGAAGACCAGGTGGCAACTTGTCTAGGAGAAGGACAATTCTGAATTCAAAACCTGATCCTCCAGATTGGGAATTGTGCAGTAGGCTAACAACCTACTCACTTAAAAAAAAACGGCTTGTTATAGAAACCGCAACGATATCTTGCGACCCTATAATCCTCAAGGAATTTAAAGGCATAACATATATCTCCAAGTATAGGATTGGTGTATACAGAATAAATTCCAATAACCAACAAATACTATTCTTAAAAGAGTGCTCAATACAGAGTAGAGCAAATATAATTATTTATTCGAAAATTATAGCAAAAACATGCTATAAAATCACTACAAAAATAGCCATTTTGTTTCAACACTTCTGGTGTCATATCATAAGACACCAGAAGTGTTGAAACAAATATATATATATATATATTACATGAACCATTCATACAAAAAGTAGATTAGTAAAGTTAATGATATAAATGGCGAAAAACATCTTCGCAAACAAATTTATTAAAGTTGCATTAACCTACGAATTTATATCATTAACTTTACTAATCTACTTTTTTGTATGAATGATTCATGTAATATAAATTGAACTGCACAGACACACACACACACACACACACACACACACACATATATATATATATATATATATATATATATATATATATATATATATATATATGGTTAAAAATTTTGCTGATAGTCAAACATTGCGTTCTATTCTTAAGTGAAAGCTCATGAGAAATCCGCATTCCCTTTTTTACAAGTTTTCCTTTTAAAACTTTTTTGTTGCGTTCTGGGTCGCCTCTGGGTTCCTACACTACTACATAAAATGGTATCGACGGAAAGGACCATTTCTTTTTCTTATTCGTTTTATTAGGCGAGTGTCGTGGCAGCTTGGATTCTGAGAAGCAGCGAGAGGAATGACGTTACAGGAAAGCATGTCACACGTTAACTCAGAGTCTCTCCACGGATGGTCTTAGTCGGTCGCTAACCTGGGTGTGGGAGGCGTATCGACGCTTCTTGCGACCCTCTGTTGAGTTGGCGCCGTTTTGAACTTATATCCAAAATTCCAGACAAAGGCAATCCATCACCGTCAGAATACGACACCGGCAAGGGACTCCAGGCAATCGCTGACCATTCTGGCCCTGGCCTTCGCTTTCTATAACACACTGAAATGCATTGTAAACGTCACCGTCATATAGAAGATATCATAAACTGTTTCTAGACACAGTTTTCTATCATTCAACCATGATTCTGCCTTCGGTCATTGACTCGTAATTGATAACGGCGAAAGGGGTAATTATTTTCCGAACACCCTCAGGGGTAAAAAATATTCTTTTTTTTTTTCTTTTTTTTTATGACAAGATTGGGTTCTGGCATAGTGAAGTTGATATTAACATTAGTTTCTGTTTTTTTTTTTTTTTGTTTTTTTTTTTTATAACCACTGTCCGTTTTTCGTTAGCCTATATTGCGTTGGCCGAAAAGTTCATTCGGCTTCAGTAAATCTATTTAATAAGCGAACAAACTTTTTGGCCAACTTAATCACTTTTCATCATCTGTAACAAAGCGATGCAAAAATGTAAGATTGACATTCCCGGTTAAAAACTGCATCAAATGGCGGAATATTGTTCAGTTCCCAATCGAAATCATACGAAGAATCCAAATTCCATCTTTACAAGTTTTGCCAATTGAACTACCGTTCGATCCGTCGTGCTTTCTAGCTCGGCCACGAAGGACTTTGCTGTAAGCAAAGCTCTTTTCACCCTATTTAAGGATCCTACCTTCCCTCTGATTATATTTCTCGAGACTCCCACCAAATTTCTCGAGACCTCTTACAAAGGGAGATGCAGATTCACTTCCCTCCGGAGGACGAGTTTTCTTTACTTCTTTTCTTTCTTTTTATGTGCCGTATCCTTTCAGGACGTAAGCGATCATGGCTCTCCATTTCGCCCTCTCCCTTGTAGCTCTCAATAAGTTTCGTGCCTCTGCCAACTCCCCCAGACCACGTTCTGACATCCACTTGCTTAAGCCCGCCAGGTATGTTATGCGTTGCTTTCCTTTTTGCTTCTCTTCTCTCTCTATTCAACCTGTGAGTATCGGATTCTCCAGGCCCTCCTTTCTCATTACGTGAGCACAGGCCGATAGACGTATTACACACTGTTTAATAAATATATAAAAATGGGGCGTCTATTTCAAATAAGAAGTGTCCAGTATAATAACGTTTGCAGTGATAATTATATATAATAACATTTTTACGGAGGAGAATATATTTTATATTTCTTATCAAGCTCCTGAGGTTCCTGCTGTTTCTTAGCTAGAAAAATAATCTTTCAGTACCAAAAAAGGTGTTCTGTGAGTTGACTGACTGCGGGGGCGTCATTAATATCGGATAAAAGCTTCTTCAAGAACAGTCTAACACCCACTATGTGTCGAAATAGGAAGTGATTGTTTTCTCGTCCCTCACCACACAGCCCCCGTGTCTGTAAGGAAATTTTTTTGTTGTTTAACAGAAGCTTTTTCATTGTAGAGAAGTGCAAACAAAGTGATAGGAATGCAGTTAAGATACCTCCTCGGAATAAAATAATGATAGTGATAGATCCTCAAGAGAAAGTAGCGAATAAATAAGAGTAATCTAATCGTTTCAAAAGAAAATAAGTCTTTCTTTGATTTATTTTTGTTTAAAAAGATGATAATAGAATTAAAGTTTAATCGTTTTATTCTTGAAAAAACAGATATAGGCTTACGGCCATATTACGTTGAAATACCGGTTCCCGTGTTATCGCCGTAGTTTAGCAACGTAGAACCTGGTCAGTACCTAGATGGGTGACCATTTGAAAATGCTAGATGCTGTAAACCAGGTATTCTAAGCTTAGATGTGCGGGTGGTATAATGGATAACCGCTCTGAATTGTTAATCGGAGAGCAGAGTTCAAATTTCAGTTGGGTTCGTTAAATTCACTTTCGCGCAAATACCATTGAGAAATGTCTGAATCCACTATTTCTCCCCCGGCTATGGGTTAATTAGAAAACTTGTATCACTAAATCATTATTATCTCTAATAAATAAATAAAATTGCATACAAAATATTTAGATTTCATCATTAAATAACCCATCGATGTCAATATACCGCTAAACAAGACCAGGCTCGACGTTGCTTAACTTCGGTACGGGAACAGTTGTTTCAACATGATGTGGACGTAAGCCTCCAAAGATTGAGAATTCAAAATCATTTGCATGATATACAGCCTTTTCCCCCACAGACTCAACCTCGCTACTCTATCGCTATTTCCATGGCAAATGTTCAAATGTGTTCTATTCTTTCGATCCACCAGTTCAGAACTTTACAGCTAAGGCGCACCATATGACTTACACAGGGTCGAATCCACCACATTTATTCCGTATTTCACATGTAAGAAGACAGCTTTTTCATAAGAATTACCATTTTGTGAAACGGACTCCTGCGTGGGTGGATTCTTGAACGTTTATGACTTGACCTCTTTAAGTCAAAGGTAAATTGTCATCTTTCCTACTTATTCTCATAATCTTCATTTCATACTATCTTCTTTCCCATTTATATCGCATACTTCGTTCATCATTCCCATTTCGACTGTAAACCTCTACCTTGAGTGACTCTTGTGTCTGTTATTGGGCCAAATTTAGTATTATAAAGAATTTTAAAAAAAATCACGGTCCCATTGTAACTTGCAAGCATGAGGAAGTTATTTTTTCACGAAACCCAAAAGTGTATAAGTGTGCATGATGTCTGGCAGTGTGTAATTGTTTTATTTTCTCTTTTTTATTTACTCATGTTTACCAAATACAAGACTCAAGAGCCACTCAATGTAGAGGGTTACTGAATGATGTTGTATGAACGTAAGAAGAGGAGGTTAGAAGTGCATATTATTAGGATATCTGGGATAGATAACCGTTGACCATAGACTTGAATAGCTTAAGATTGTAGCGATCAGGGAAGCATCCTCACGGGAGTCGGTTCAACAGGTTTGGGTTCTCGGAAAGAAGCAGTCAGAATGAAACTTGCTTCTTACTAAAGGAATATGAAGGGAATTGGTATCATTCGTCCGATGGTGGGCCTTAGCCGTGTAAGTCTGAACTGGTACAACTAAAAAAAAAATGTATCTCGTGAGAACATTTTATTAAAATCATTTCACCCCAAGCAAAGCGGTAATACCACTAGTACATAGGGGGTTACAGGGAGGGTAAATGAAAGAAGATTGAGAATAGGGAAGGTTGACGAAAGAACAAAAGATGAAAGGGGCTCAAGAAGACAGAAGATAGCGATTGACGTTGCATTTAAATTTTTGAAGATTGTAGTTATCAGGGAAGCAAGTAAACGGGAGGGAGTTCCACAGGTAAGAAGTGCGAAGAAAAGAAACTGTTGGAGTAGAAGTGGCGCTTGCATTTAGCTAGTACACAAATAAAAGGGTGGGTCTTAAGTGACAATCTCGTGACACGCTGATATTCATGTTGTCTGGGCACCAGGGGAAAAAGCTC
>CAHIKZ030000742.1:420000-537500 GCA_903632075.3 Acanthosepion pharaonis
GACACTTTCGAACTCTGCCGTGACTGGAAAGTGTTGACTGGGCAGCTCCTGACCATATATGGCAGCAGTACTCCATTTTAGTCCTGATCTGCTCTTGTAAATGTAGAGGATAGCACTAGAAGCATCTTTAGCGATGGGTCGTATATATGAGGTTTGGATTGAGATTAGGTAAGGAACATGGCGACACGCGCGGCATGAAGTGATAAGTCATCACCCACAAGGATGCAGAGACACTTTTAGACTCTGTTGCTACTAGAAAGTGAGGACTGGGCAGCTCCTGACCATGTATGGTAACTGTACTCCATTTTAGTCTTGATCTGGCTCTTGTAAATGTAGAGGTTAGCACGAGGAGCACTTTTAGCGATTGGTCGTATGTACGAGGTTTGGGTTAATTTTAGGGCCCAATAGTCGCTAAAGACACGTGGTAGGCCCTCAGTGCACGAGACCTCCCGAAAGGAGCAACCTTTCATCGCGATCGATGAAAGTTCTGGGTCCGCTCGGTGATGAGGGGACGTCACTTTGTTTGCCTTTCGATGGATTCAATGTAATGGGATAGTTTTCCTCCACTGAGATGTTAGAAGTAGCTCAGAGAAGAGATCAGCTACCAGGGTCTGGTCATCTAGACTTTGGTAGGTGTACCTATATACCGTTGTATCATCAGCATAAATATTTACAAATGATCGGAGTATACTCTTAGGCAGATCATTTATGTGAAGTAAAAAGAGCGTCAGTCCGAGTAGCGACCCCTGCGTTGATTGCTAAGGACTTGTTAACAACTACTTTCAGGGACTTTATAATTGACCAGATTCTTCTATTGATTCTATAGCTAGAGACCTTGTGAAGCAATCCCTTATGTCACACCTTATCAAAGGTCTTTGACATATCCAATGCTATGGTCCTTGATGTCTTCGTTATCTTGTGTCTCACTTATTCTGTGAGTAATGGATCGGTCTGATAAAGATGTAATAAAGAGATAGGGGAAAAGAGGTTAGTCTGTTGTAATTTGGGCTATCAAAAAAGGAACTGACATAATACTTAAGCTACATGATAAAATCTTTTTTAATAAATGAAAATATGGGGATCCTACGAGACTCGAGTACATACGGTATTTACTTTTGCCAATAGTCCGGATATAAATAGCGTAAATATTTACTTTCAGTTGATCAGTTCTGGATGGTTGCTTTTTCTGCTTACTTTTTGCTAGGAAAGTCATTGAATTCTTGTTGAAAAAAATCTTATAAGTGTTAGCGGTTTAACTTGACACTTTAAAAAAAATATTTTATCAATGACCACACCCAACATCAAGTAAAGTAAATAAAAAATACCGGAGATATTTTTCCTACTTTTTTAGTGTAATTTCCCAAATATTAAAACCATTCCAATCTGCAAAATGTAAGAAAATTGTTCTCGGAAAGATACTTAAAACTTTCTCAGTGCCTTTCATATACAAGGTGTCCCAAAATAATGTATATATTCTTTAAATATTAATAGTTAATAATACATTTTTATATAGATGAAAATATGCAAAACAAATGGATTCGAAGAAGAGGGACAGTTGAATAGCCACCTAGATCACCAGATTTGACACCCTTAGATTTCTTTTTGTGCGGGTTTCTAAAAGACAGTTTAGAGCAGGAAACATGAAACAATTGCTGAAATGAGAGTAGCAATTGAAAAAGAATGTGCTCAAATACCAGAGGAAATGATACTGGACGTTTGTAGGTCTATTTCTTCAAGATATGAAAAGTGCATTGAACAGAACGGCAACCAGTTTGAGCACTTGATGTGAACTCATCATTAATATGAATATTCTGCCATTGCCCCAAGTAGATTTTATCTTATTAAAGTTAATTTTCTATGTTTTTTGTATATTTTACTCTCAAATTCTTTAAATGTGTATTCTTTTTCTTGTATTAATCTTATTTACAAGTCAAAATACATAAATTGAATAAGTTATAACGATTCAAAGAGTGTATACATTATTCTGGGACACTCTGTATTTAATTGATCATTACTCGCTTTTTCAGGAGGGGCCTGGGATCATTAATCGGCGCCTGAGGCGGCTTGAGCAATTTTTTTACGTTATTGTTATTAAACCCACTTTAAACCATGACCTTGAGTCACATTCGGTAGCGACACACTCACTGAAAAATCTCGCTTTTGGCACCCTTTGCCAAATATAGGTTTTTGGTATACCTTTTATTTATCAGAAAATCATGATAGAGATTTTTATTCGTATGATTTCTGTGGTGTAGAAACCATTTTCGCAATGAAAATCCCCCGAAAGAAGTCTAAAATGGTTAAATACAAAATTTAAGCTCTTCACTTCAGGTTTTCAAAACCTTATAGGTTATTTAATGCCGACAAAATTTTCATTGTTAGTAATATTTTTTTCCAAAAATCTATTTCTGTTAATAGTTTTTCCTCCAAAAATATATTTCTGGTAAGAATTTTCCATTACTGGTAATTTTTTTTTTTTTTTTTTTTAATGTATTGCTGGTAATATTTTTTTTTTCAAAAAACGTATTGCTGGTAATATTTTTTTTTACAAAGTATTTCTGGTATTAAAACTTATTTTTACACTTTCATAGTGTTTTGACCCGAGTTTGGTGTTAACTATTTGCCCATAGCTGGGACCCCAACAGGTGTTACCACTCCGGATCAGGGTGACCTGGGAACATCAGCAATTAAGATGCGGTCCCACGCTCCTCAAACCCTTCTGATCATAGGCCTTGCTGTTGGACGTAGTTACCCAGGCCGCGTTAAGTGTCGTACGTGATACACGTTTGGAGGATCAGGTCTCTTGATTCATGACTGACGAGGCAAAAATTTTTCTGCGGTAGACTGGATGTCAATCAAGGCTATTACACCCAGTTTCTCCTGTTATTCAACTCATACTCTAAAAGTGGTGTATTCATATTTTTCGCAAGGGTATTTGTGCGTAAGTGAATACAACGAACCCAACTTGAATTCGAACTCGGCTCAACGATTTCTTTTTTCCGACCCGATATCCATTACACCACAACGCACATAATACAGTTCTATAATCGAGTTGAAAATCATTCGAGTCTACAAAAAACATCACATGTCTCGGTCGATATTCATTCATGCGTAACGCGTCTTGGGTAGAATAGATCTAGTTATAGCACAGCTTTCACCATATCAGACCTCGGACTTTAAGACAGGTGGCTGTTGATTTTTCCTCGGGAGAACCCTCCTCCATGGACGTTGACTTCAGTCTAGAAAACCCTCCGAATACGATCAGATAGATAGCAAATGCTGTCCTGCAATACATTTTACTTTACTCCTCCTTGCGCCTGTTGACACAAGACAGGAACTACTGTAGATGGGCTAGGTGTATCTGTCAGGCATCACCCCATACAGTTTTCGCAATTATTCCGGTGTCTAATATCTTGCAGAGCATATTGAATAGCACAGGCATTGTCCTGCTTTTTTTTTTTAACGAGTTCCCCCTATGCAAGGCATTAAAGCCACTGAGACACAGGGGATAACTAAGTGTGGAACAGTTAGAAACATTATTAAGAAGCGAGAACAATGTATAATCAGGTGGACAGTAGATAGCGATGGACATTGCATTTAAATTTTTGCAGATTAAAGTTGGTTAGAAAGTATGGAACCACAAGCGAGAAGTACGAGAAAATAAACTGCTAGCATAGAACTTATGGTTACATCTAGCCTTGTTGCAAATTCAAAGAATCTAGGCACCATAGCGAAGAGCTCATCCGAAGAATTACCATGAAAGTATTTACAAAAAAGGCACAGGGAGGCAATCTTATGGCAGTAAGAAAGTGACTGAAGCCGAGATACTAGATCAGGGTCAATAATATTGCAGATTCTTTTGGATTTTTGAATACAAGTAGACATGCACGACGGTATAGTGGTATAAAAATGAAGTCTGCGTAAAATATGCAGGTCTGTCGTCCTGCTGCGACTAAATTATTCTCAACGGTCTGTTCTGTTACTCTTAGGACAACATTTGCTGCGACTAAATAATTCTCAACGGTCTGTTCTGTTACTCTTAGGACAACATTTGCTGCGACAAAAAAATTCTCAACGGTCTGTTCTGTTACTCTTAGGACAACATGATCGGTTTTGAGTTCAAATTGGCTGGAAAAAATTACAACCTTGAAGGTGAAAAATTGAAAAAACTGATTTTTTTTTTACACTCTGCGCAAAAACCAAAGACAAAATATAATGTCTGTAAAAAAAAAAAAAAAAAAAAAAAAAAAGCAGCGTACAATCAATTTAGAGAGTTAAAATCTAACACAAAAGATTATTTACATTTCGCTCACTGGGGTAGACTGTTCTAGTTCCACGTGCCATGTTGAATGGATGTCATTTATCAGTTATCCCCTGTTAATTGTCTCCACAGCCTTAACCCGGTATTGAACTCACACTCTTTGTGTCCTGTCACTGGATCTAACCAACATCTTTATCTACTGTGCCATGTGTTCCTGAGGACAGTGATCGAAATAAAGGGTTCAGTTCGAGATTCCAACCACCTGAATAAGGCCGGAGCGTACAACGTCTGAAACGTTGTAATAAATATGGCGACAAAGATGAGGACAATAGTCCGAATAATGTAAACAGTGTATGATTTTAATTTACAATTTAACGTGCTTTTAGTGTTATTTCTGGGTATGTTTTTTTTTTTTTTTTTTTTTTTTTTAATTTTAACCCGAGGCTATCCTTGCTGGTATGATGCGAGTGACCCCACACCATTTTGTGACCACCGATGTGTATCAAAAACCTCCTATTCACCACAAATCACAAAGGGATCGAACCACAATAGTCTCCATACATATTTCATACACGCCGAATATTAATTATTCGGTTCAGTAATTAATTTAGGAAGCACAAACAAAAGTACGACTCTATATCGTTTGATTAAAACATTCATTTGTTTGCTTCTATATTCATACGTCCGCTCCTCTCATCGATTGGGGAGGGAAATTTTTAGCGACAGTACTCTCCGAAAATATAAGCACGCAGTTTGTTTGTGAGAAGCGGCTTTATTCCTGAAGGTTTATTAAACGCATCCATAACAACTTGATTTCTTTGTGCATGTCTTCAGTACCTAATCCAACTTGGGGTCTTAATAATAGGAAAGTTGGAATGTTTTTCGGTGTGCAATAAACGGAAGGTACTTAATAAAAGTGGGGTCTGGAAATCAGTTAAGGGTTTAAAAAAATGCGAATAAATCAGATGATCTTAATAAGCTCAAGCATTGTCGGAAAATTTCCTTATGAAAATAATTAAAGAAACAAGCAAACGAAAATAAACGTTCTCCCTCTCTATTACTGTATTACAGCAAAAAAAAAAAAAAAAAAAAAAAACGGCACATCGTAGCGAGGTTTTTATTAGGTCAGCATGGTTGTAACGCTCTAGCTTGAACAGTCATTTTCAGTCCAGTTTAAACCTTTAAAAATTTACAACAAACATCGTTATTGAAAAAGAAATGAAAAATCAATAAGCCGCATGAAATAATGACCCCCCCCACACACACCAAATGTTATTTTTACTGTATACTTGTATTTGAGTTGACGTTCCGTTTATTTTAAGCTTAAAAAGCCGGTTCTCCTCCAAACACCGAAGTTAAGTAACGTTGAGCCTGGTCAGTACCTAGATGGGTGACTGCTTGGATAACGTCTCGGAAATGAAAACTCAGTTCTCCGAGTTACAATTCCAGTCGGGTTCGTTACATTCTCTTAGACTTAAATATCATTAGGAACATTATATGTTCACCACTTGCCTTCGAACTGGGATCAAAGTATAATATCTGGTCTCAGAAATCCTTACCCTACAGCAACCCCCCCCTCATCGCACTAAAGAAAAAGAAGTGTGGTGGATACTGACGTGGTCACGGGGACGGGTCAGTTTTTGTCTTTGGCCTGTCCGCACAGCACCCCACGTTAAACCGACCTTGTATTACAATTACAGCCTACCAACGGATAAACAGTTCTACACAACCAAACAATTTCTTTTAAGAGAGCTTAAGTCACGTGGGAATCTTTAACTAGTTTTGTCTTCAATGGGAGGAGTTTGCGATCCTTACTTAAAACCAGCCTCGGGCGGCACATCCTGAACATTTTCGTTTTTCCTTATCTGTTTATCTCTCAAAGTAATCTGAGGTCATTGTGCTATCACAGTATATTATCCTTCAAAATATATTAGGTGGACAGTAACAAATTCTATAGCGAATTTACTAACTGCGATAAACAGAGAACTCATTGGTTGAAGTTTGACCTTAGAGCGTCTATTGTAATCAATTTGGAAACATTTGGTATCCATTGACCGAGCAGCAAGTACTGCTTTTGATTAAAATTTATAAAATATTTCTCTTAAAACAATCTTTCAGTATATATTTTTATTGTATATGATTTGTAAGACGTGTAATATTACGCCAATTTATTGTATAAATAAATATTCGAATTTTAAATTATATTTTTCATTATCCGTACCCAACCTAAAATGATTTAGTACAACTAAATAAAAATTTCTTTTGTTTATTTAGTGTCAGATGAGAAACTCTAGTAATTATTATTCTCCTGGTATTAAATTAATCAGTTTTTGCTCAGTATCTTCTCACGTTAAAAATTTTATGAGCTCAATATAACTGAAATGGAGAAAAAGATTAGCAACAGAACGACAAAGTCGGCGACGACAAAGCCTATTTCAAGACCAAGTTGAAGTAAAGCGATAACCTAACAGCCAAAAGTATCTGAGTGCCTCACATGAAAGGCTTGAACAAATAAGACTGCATTCTAAGAAACATAGGAGTAAAGGAACTGATGAATTTAACGGTTCATTTTGATCGGGAACTAATTTTGTCTAAATGCAGATAAATATTTTATTTGGATATATTATTAAAACTACTAAGGGAAGTAATCGCTCATGAATTTACTCAAGATGATTTACCTCCCTTTCTACTACTGATGTTACAGAAAATAAGTAAATACACCGGAAATATATAAATAAATACCCATTTTTAAAATAAAACTGCAAATGTGAAGTGTCCTCAGGCTCTTGTCTGAAACCGATTATTCTTTAAGACGCGCAACAGTGAAACGGCAAATACGAAATGTCACTAACTCGTCCCACTCTGAATTGTTCAGTCACTCAGTTAAGTGATACACGCTTGGGTGGTCATCTATCTAAAAATACATGACTGACTAGGCAGAAGATTTTTTCCGAAGTAGATTGCCGTTTCTTTCTGCGGTAGACTGGTTAGCAACCAAGGCTAAAGAATCCAATCTGTCCTGCTATTCAACCCATAGCTAGGAGGAGAAGAGATAGATTCATACCTTTCTCAAGGGTTTTGGTGCGAAAGCGAATATAACGAATGGTTACCAAGTCAAATTAAGGCTTTGCAATCAATTCTAGAGATATTTAAAATGACTTGATACATTTTTTAGCAATACCTTTTATACTCGTGTGTTGTATGTCCAAGGAATTTCGGCCTCACTCTGAATTGCTACTCAATTATGAGGGATGTCCGAACATAAAGGTACAAATAATTACTAATCCAACATGTTTATTAATAGAAAGATAAAATATTGTTCATATTTTAGTGTGAATGTAAATAGTGTGGAATTTCCTTGCAGCAGGATGACATAAAGAAACGTCCTCGTCTTTCAACGAACAACTTCCCTCAGTCTGTCCAGTGTTTCAGAGCATATGACTGCATTAATTGGCTGACCCTACAGAATGAAGACTAGGAGTAGCACATCTTTTTTACTTTTTTTAATTTTTTTTTAATCTCCGAACACAGTAGCTATCAATTACTTATTTCACTGAATGGGACAAGTGCATCAGTCTCACTTTTTGGGGAACGTACGTTAATATATGTGCCTTACTTTTCGGGCATACCTAAATATTTTTTGCCTTACTTTTCAAGCATCGTTCCTAAATATTTGTGCCTTACTTTTCAAGCGTCGTTCCTAAATATTTGTGCCTTACTTTTCGGGCATCGTACGTTAATATTTGTGCCTTACTTTTCAAGCATCGTTCCTAAATATTTGTGCCTTACTTTTCAAGCATCGTTCCTAAATATTTGTGCCTTACTTTTCGGGCATCGTTCCTAAATATTTGTGCCTTACTTTTCGGGCATCGTTCCTAAATATTTGTGCCTTACTTTTCGGGCATCGTTCCTAAATATTTGTGACTTACTTTTCGGGCATCGTACATTAATATTTGTGCCTTACTTTTCGGGCATCGTTCCTAAATATTTGTGACTTACATTTCGGGCATCGTACGTTAATATTTGTGCCTTACTTTTCAAGCATCGTTCCTAAATATCTGTGCCTACACTTTTCGGGCATCGTTCCTAAATATTTTTTGCCTTACTTTTCGGGCATCGTACATTAATATTTGTGCCTTACTTTTCAAGCATCGTTCCTAAATATTTGTGCCTACACTTTTCGGGCATCGTTCCTAAATATTTTTTGCCTTACTTTTCAAGCGTCGTTACTAAATATTTGTGCCTTACTTTTCGGGCATCGTACATTAATATTTGTGCCTTACTTTTCAAGCATTGTTCCTAAATATCTGTGCCTACACTTTTCGGGCATCGTTCCTAAATATTTTTTGCCTTACTTTTCAAGCGTCGTTCCTAAATATCTGTGCCTTACTTTTCGGGCATTCCTAAATATCTGTGCCTTACTTTTCGGGCATACCTAAATATTTTTTGCCTTACTTTTCAAGCATCGTTCCTAAATATTTGTGCCTTACTTTTCGGGCATCGTTCCTAAATATTTGTGCCTTACTTTTCAAGTATCGTTCCTAAATATCTGTGCCTACACTTTTCGGGCATCGTACGTTAATATTTGTGCCTTACTTTTCAAGCATCGTTCCTAAATATCTGTGCCTCACTTTTCGGGCATCGTACGTTAATATTTGTGCCTTACTTTTCAAGCATCGTTCCTAAATATCTGTGCCTACACTTTTCGGGCATCGTTCCTAAATATTTTTTGCCTTACTTTTCAACCATCGTTCCTAAATATCTGTGCCTTACTTTTCAGGCATCGTTCGTTAATATTTTTGCCTTACTTTACGTTTCCTAAAATCTGTATCGTTCCTAAATATCTGTGCCTTTTACACTTTTCGGGCATCGTTCCTAAATATTTTAAATATTTTACTTTTCAACCATCGTTCCTAAATATCTGTGCCTTACTTTTCAGGCATCGTTCCTGAATATTTTTTGCCTTACTTTTCAAGGATCGTTCCTAAATATCTGTGCCTTACTTTTCGGGCATCGTTCCTAAATATTTGTGCCTTACATTTTGGGCATCGTTCCTAAATATTTGTGCCTTACTTTTCAAGCATCGTTCCTAAATATCTGTGCCTTACTTTTTGGGCATCGTTCCTAAATATTTGTGCCTTACATTTTGGGCATCGTTCCTAAATATTTGTGCCTTACTTTTCAAGCATCGTTCCTAAATATCTGTGCCTTACTTTTTGGGCATCGTTCCTAAATATTTGTGCCTTACATTTTGGGCATCGTTCCTAAATATCTGTGCCTTATTTTTCGGGCATCGTTCCTAAATATCTGTGCCTTACTTTTCGGGCATCGTTCGTAAATAATTGAACATAATGTCTTCTCTTTTATACAATTAAATATTTGCACCCTTGTTTTCATACGCCCTAAATAATTGTGCCGTACCTTTTAAATGGCCTTCGTGAATATTTGTGCCTTGCATTTCACACACCCTTCATAAATGTTTGCGCCTTATTTAAAGAGACTCAGGGTTGCATGCATTTTTTGCAGCAGTTAATGTAACAAGAAAGAAAATGGCTTACCTCCAGGACTTTGCGTACAGTCCCTTTTCGGACATCCCTCATGTTTTTAGCCCAAAACTTCTTATCAGGTTAGTTTGATTATTTCTGCTTGACATGACACCTTATTTTTTTTTTTAGGGGTAACTTATCAACTTAATAACGGTATCAATTTGAATTACTACTCAATTTTAGGGATCAACATAAATCAATAAATTTGAATTACTTTTATTTGCCAATTTTATGCAGGGATCAATGCCGATAAATTCTCTATAGACCACATAAAAACGAAGTCAGTTTCCTGATACCAGAATGCCCTCTGACATGTGCCAAGTAAGTCGATATTTACTTGACCCCCCACTGAGTCAGGTTGTGACACAAGGTCAGTTTTTAACATGGGGTCCCGAGTGTTTTCACTCGGGCTGTTGGTCTATGCTGGTCTTAGCTGGTCATAGCTTGTCTAAGCTAAGCTATAGTCATAGCCGGGATACCACCAGCACAAGGACGGAGACCTGTGCCAAGTAAGGATATTTACTTTCAGCCTACTTTCCAAAATCTAACCAAATATCATTTCAGATTGAAGCTATTAGTTGGTTAGATCCAGTGACTAGACCCAAAGAGTTGAGTTCAATACCAGGTCATATTCATGATGTTTCGCCTTTGTATGCTCCGGCCGTCTTCAGGTGATTGGAATTTCGAACCGAAACTTTTATTTCGTCCACCGGGGCAGATTGTTTTAGTTCCACGTGCCATGCCTCTTCCGAATATCTCAGTTATTCCCCTTTAACTTAACTCTCCAATTTTTTGGTTCAACACTGCTGTAGCCTAGTATTGAACTCACAACCCCTTGGTTCTAGTCACTAGATTTAAGCAGCGCATTTGTGATGTGATCTGTGTATGAATTTCTGGGACTTATAAACGTTATGTCTCAGCAACCGTTTTTACCAGTGTTCATATTGCAATTTTTCTGTTATTATTATTGCATATTTTTTATCAGTGCTTATATTGCAATTTTTGTTGTTATTCATTGCTTTCCTGTAGCACTCTTTATTACTGGTTCCCATATTGTATTCATTTCTATACTTGGTTGAATAACCGTCCAATTAATGTAAGTAATTCTGGTTGCTCGGTTAATACATGTGGAATGTTTCCTCATAAGAAAACAGTTAATATTACCATTTAGAGATGAGAACAGATACTACACTTTGATTCCAACCTGATAAGCAGGGAGTGAAGAAAAGCATAACTTGAGAGGCACTGACTGCTCATGTCAATGAATGCTGAATGTTTCCTTAAAAGGAATATTGCTATTACCATATATTAGACTAAGAATATTGTTGTCAATCACTTAAAGGCACAAATAATCTCATGATAAACAGGTAGCAGGTATACTTATTGGCTATCAGGTTTATTTTCCCCTAATGTTTTTTTTTTTTAATTTTTTTCTCACAGAGCAGATGTCCTGGTGTAGATGTTAAACTACATCCATGTCCTGGGTAAGACGTTAAACTACGTCCAGCAGCAAGGCCTCTGATTAGGAGGTTTTGAGGAATATGGAACCACCTCTTAATTGCTGGTGTTCCCAGGTCCACCCTGACCCGGGGTGGTAGCACCTGTTAGGGTACCAGTTATGGGCAAATAGTTAACTATTACCAGCAGTACTTTTTGGAAAAAAATTATTACCAGCAATACAATTTTGAAGGAAATATATTACCAGAAACAGATTTTTGACAAAACAAAATATTACCAGCAATAAAAATTTATGTCAGCATTAAATAACCCATTGAGGTTGATATGCCGTAAAACAAAATAAACCAAACCAATCTAAACCAAAGAATACATATTCTATTCATACGAATCTATCCTAAAAATGTTGGCATTAAATAACCCACTGAGGTTGATATGCAATAAAACAAAATAAACCAAAGCAAACCACAGAGCAGAAATGAGATAGTATCACTTGAAATCTGCAGGTGACTGTGACATTTCTCACTGGTCAGTGTGCTATTAACAGCAGAGTAGTTAGAAGTCATTGTGTCTAGAGTTAGGGTGTGGTAGGAAGATGAGAATAATCTTCTATTTGATCTTTTAAGTCCTGCCAGATTGGACAATGGATATCTGCTAACGAGATGAAAATAAGATTGGTTTACACTTGTATAGAACCATATTGTGACAATAACAATCTGTTGCTTCAGGCTTGTCCATCTAAAAAAAATAAAAACTAGATCTCTCAAGTTAATCCACACTGACTGACCCTTATAGTTTGTCTTGTGGTTGAAAGTGGTATCAGTGGTCATTGTTTAAGTTCAGGTAAGTCATAATTTTGAATTAATTGCGCAGCCAATACCTTTCATTTGACAAATAAGTAGATGATATTCCTTAATTCCATAATCACTTCTGGTAAATTCTGTTTGATTTTTTTTCTGATTTAATTTTTGGCAAGTTCCGTTTTTTATAGTTTTGATTTGATTGATTCATTTTCTACAGCTTATCAACCTTTTGTAGGTTATTTAAAGCCAGAAAATATTTTTAGATTGTAAATTTTTTTTTTTTTTTTTTGTTGAGATAATGATTATTTAGGAATATAAGTCTTACTAATTAGCCCACAGCTGGAGGGAGAAGATATGGATTCATACCTAATCAGAATTTGATAATTTGGATATAAAGTAGGGGATCAATTCTATATTACAATTAATATATAAACTGATCCCTCTCTGTGCAGCCACATCAGTCTCAATACATTCATATTACAGAGAATGTCAATACATTTTCTTTATTTAAATGGATGTCAGTTACTTCCTGTTAATTCCCCTCTGAAAGTTCTCCACTGCCTTAACCGGGTATTGAACTCACACTCTTTGCGTCCTCTCACTGGATCTGGTGTTAATTAGATCAATACCCGGTTAAAGCAATGGAGAACTTTTAGAGGGGAATTAACAGGAGATACCTGATAACTGACATCCATTAAACATGGCACGTGGAACTAGAACAGTCTATCCCAGTGAGTGAAATAAAGGGTTCAGTTCGACATTCCAACCACCTGAAGAAGGCAGGAGTGTACAACGGCCAAAACGTTGTGATAAACACGGCGACAAAGATGAGGACAGTAGTCCGAATAATGTAAATAATGTTTATATTTTTCTGCATTCATTCCAGCACTGAGAACCTAAGTGAAAATCTCAGTCATTCTGGGATTTTTGGACAATCAAAAAAATTACCCATGATAACTCTTCACTTTCCATATTTTGGGTTTCTAATGGCTTCTATCTTTCAAATTGTAGGGTGAAATTTGTATCCTTTATTTTATGGTAGAAAGGAAGCTTACTGAGAGAACAGGGAGGGTCTCTTAATCTGTAACATTCCTACAACAACTTGGCTTAGGGCCGTATCATGTTGAAACACTGAGTGGGGTAATGGATAACAGCTTGATATTAGAAATTAGACAGCTGAGTTCCAATTTCAGTTAGTCATTTTATTCATTAACTTGCAAATACTTTGGGAAAGCTATGAATACACCTCTTCTCCTCCAGCTATGGATCAATTAGTAGGACTTGCATCAGCAAATCATTATCTGTAAAAAATTCTTTCAATATAAAGATATTTTCTGGCTTTAAATAACCTGCAAAAGGTTGATAAGCCATAAAAAAACAAATCAGTCAGTCATAAAACAGGTTAGTTTTAAGAGATTTTGGTTTGCATTTGCTATGTCAGTTCTTCTTCGATTATTCATACTTCAATTATTTGGGTATTAGTTCTGAATATTTAGTCTGGATAATTAAAAAATGTTCAAATTGTTTTGTTTTTTTCTCTTCATTTAAGAGCAAAAACTGAAACCCTTTGAACATTATTGAATTATCTGAACTAAACCCATTATAATATTTAATCTCAGACAAGCGTTTTGAGAATTTAGAAACTCATACTCGGTGTTTTTTTAAAAATGTCTATCAAATCTGTTCAGTTAATTCTTGTTAATTTCCTTGTTGTTTTCATGCAAAGAACAGACATTGGAATTATCACAGCTTTGGTATTGTGGTCAGAGTACTGTTGAACTTATAACTGCACCAGAAAATGTTGAGGAGGAGGAGGATGATAATGCTACTGCCTATGCTGAAGTTCAACAACCCCAGTACCCAATTTAAAACACCAAAACAATGATTCTGTTCACTGTTGTAGAGTGAGTGGCCATGGTTAAATTTAAATAAATGATAGAACTGCCCAACAAACAGAATTGACAAAGTTTACAAAAAGCAAAAACAAGAAAAAGAAAAGAACAGGGCAAAAAATAATATAAAGCAAGCAAATAATATATGCAAAGCAACAGTAATATGGCAGAAAGTTCACAAATTAAGAATTGGGGCTGACATGACCAGATTCAGATAAGTGAACATGTCATTCTGATTTCAAGACACGACAGACCAGGACTGAGTCAGATGAAACTGAGAATTGGACTATTTTATTGGCTAGGAAGAAATCCCAGCATACATTTGTGTATTCTTGCCTATAAATTGGGGAGAGGAAAGTATTTTGAAGTCATTCCCATTCAGATTGGAAACAGCAGATATATTCATTGTACACATTGGATTTCTCTTCGTAGACTTTATTGGGAGTTTAAAAATCTGTGTGACATGATTATTTCTGTCCCCCAAAATAGATATGATAGGACTCCCTCTTGACTAATAAGAATTTTTTGTGTGTACATATGAAAAAGGAGTAACAACAACGCTTTTTTTTTTATTCACTTTTCTGACTTTAATTATGAGGGTTTTCCCCTTTTTTATTGGGTAGTTAGTGGTACCAGATGTCATGTCAATAATTCCAGATGTAACTTCCACAGACAGGGCACATTTTATAGAATTTTTGTTTCTAATCTTCTATATTTGTGGAAGTGCCACTTTAAGCTTGGCCTCCTGCAATATTCCATTTTGAGTGATCATCTGTATAAATATTGATGCATACATGAGAGGGCGGTGATGGCATGTTGGTGAGAGAGTGACTGCAGATGAGATGCCAGATCAGAGCCAATTACATTATATTGCATATCTGTCTCTGGATTTTATCAAGGGCCTTGAGATAAAGAGAAGGGGCACCAGACCATATATGGCAGCAATACTCCATGCAAGGGTGTATGGTTGATTTGTAGATTTGAAGGATTGATTCTGACGGGAAGAATTTCCTGGCACGGCACAGGGAGCTAACCTCTCTTGCAGTGGACGAAGCTATTGACTGAATGTATTTGTTCCATCGTAGGTCAGCAGTCAATGTGAGACCGAGCAGTTGCAAAGAGGTGCACTCATGGAGTTCAGCGTCAGACATTTTAATGGTGGGTAGGGATGGTTCTCTGTGGTGAATAATAGAAAGCAGTTTTGTTTTTGAGGAATTAAAGTTAACCAGCCAATTCCTGCCCCAGTCCACAACTGATTGGAGGTCTTTTCTCTAGGATTTATGATAACATTTACTGTAAATGTATGTATTTTAATATAATTTTATATACTTTTATTCTTACTTATTGTATAGTAACATGATTTTATGTGCTTCTAATGCTTTTCTAATGATATTACAACTTCAGTAATTGTGGAGGACAGACATAAAGTTAAATAAAATGACTTCAACTTGATTTTTACTTTTCCATATATTTTTTTTTGATAAACTATGTATAATCGAGAACGACTTAACTGGAAATGATGTAATCCAAGGTATGCCTATAATATGAAACCAACACTATATATGCAAGTCAAAACTAGGCAAAGCAACAGTAATTAGGCAAAAAAAATCACAAAGTAAGAATTGTGTTCACACACATAAGGGATACAGTCACATGATTATATTGTTCAGGCTCTAAGATGAGAAAGAACAAAAATATATTGGTCCATTTTTATTGGTTGGGAAGAAATCCCAGTATGCATCTGTAATATTCATCTATAAATTTGGGGAGATGTTTTTAGCATTCATTCGATACTGCTTGGAACCAACAGTTAATAAAATATGTAATTTGATATTACTTTTCATAGCTGAAAGAACATTTCATAATATGTTCCATGACCTTGTACTTTCAGAAGTTTCCCTAAACCACTCATAAAAAAAAAAACAAACTACATTTAATCCTACCATTAAGGATATTATATAACCTGTAAAATGAACAGTATGGTTTTCTGCCTGGATGTATTGGTAACAAGGAATTTTTTTTTTTCAAAGTATCTAGCACACTTTCAACTGCAAAAAAAAAAACCCACTTCTGAGCCACTTATTATACACCGACCATATTTTCTACTTCTTTTTACTATTATTACTGTTGTGTGAAAGTGCAATATGTTAACAAAGCAAAGTATTTTTTTTTTTTACCCAGTCTGTCCTGCTATTTACCAATAGTTGGGGGGAGAAGAAGAGGATTTGTACCTTTCCCAAGGGTATTAGTATGTAAATGAATGTAAGTGGAATTCAAACCCGGCTCACCGATTCCTCAGTCTGAATCACTCTCCATTACTCTGCCATGCCTCCTCTTTGTATATATATATATATATATATATATATATGTATGTATTGTATAATTCTGTTAGCTTGGGTCACTTCATGTATGGATGAGTAAATAATCAAGACACTATTGTCTCTTTTTCTGTACTGCTGATTCTATTGGTTAATAATTTGGATTCTTTTCCACCAGCAATAAATACAATTGGTTCAATAATTATCAACCTGTGTATCATTTGGTAAGGGTTTTATTTATGAATGACTAGCAGTAGAGCCCGGCGTTGCCCGGGGATGTAACAGTAAGAGATAGATCAAGTATCGACCATCATAAAGACTGAAAAATAAAATTGACAAAGATTATTGTTTAAGGTTGACGGACACGCATGTCTTAATTATTTTTTTTTTTTTTTTTACGAATTGGTCAAACCTAAACTCAAACAAAAACCTTGTTTTCAATCGTTATGAGCCTACTGATTGAATAGAATTTTATTATAAACAATTGTCTTGTAAATGGAATTTTTAAAGCATTCTGAATGTAAAAATAAAGAAAAAAGTGTGCAAGACAATAAGAAACACTACCTGCCAAAAAAAGTGAAGTTTTGTTGAAATCGGTTGAAAAATGTAGGAAATCTGATCTCATATATAAACAAACAAACACACACACACACACAAATAACCTGGGTTTTATAATAAGTATAACTCGATATGAGTTGTCCCCCTTTCATTCTCGTGATGCCTCTTAATCATGTTTTCAAATTGATTTTGTGCAAAAACAATTATGTTTTTCCAATTTTTGGCGCTGTCAGAACCACCGCAAGGTAATTCTATGTAGTCCTGTGAAGTTTTGTTGAAATCGGTTTAATAATGTAAGAAATCTGATCCAATATATAAACGTACAGACACACACACACACACACACACACACAGAGTCTGCGTTTTATAATAAGTAAGATCTACTTTTTGTTTCTCAAAATGATGAAAGGATGAGTCAGCTTTATTTTTCTTTCTTTTTACTATTGGCCGATTTTAGGGTTAGACAAATTTGAAATGGGTTCATAAATTTGAATTTTTGTCTCTCCTCCTCCAGTTGAATAGCAGGATAGAGCAAGCTGTTATCAATTCAAATGACTTATCTTTCAACTTGAAGTTTCACAGAGACACCATTCTATTCATCATGGAAAGATAAATCTGTTGAATTCATTAACAGATATCATATATATTATTTATTTTAAATACATTACATGAAAATTTTCATCTTCATTTCCACACCTCAATTATTATTATTACTACAATATTTTTCTTTTTTTTTTTAGTAATTTAATTGGAATAAACTTATTGGTTCAGTCACAGAAATTTTACTCTCCCCCCAACAATTTATATCAAGTAAAATCTTATATTAATACCAGTTTATCCATGCTTCGAAAACTGACAGCATATTTTGTTAAGTCCTTACTTTCATTTGATTTATTATGTAAATATTACTAGGTTGTCTAGAAAGTTCATGCTGATTTTTAAGGGAAATTAGAACACAAAACAGAATTATGCCATTAAATATTTATTCAACTGAATATGAACCATTTTATTGCACAAACTTTCTCTATTTTTCCTTTAGCTTAAAGATTCCATTTTCTCAGAAATTTGGTGGATTTTCAACACACAATGTTGAAACACCAGTTCTCTTTTGATCATCCAAGTTAAGCTACAGCAATCCTAGTCAGTATCTAGATGGCTGACCACTTGTGAATCCCAAGTTCTGTAAGCTTACATCTATATGAGTGATGTACAGGATAACTGCTCAAAAATGGAACTGGGTTCCCCGTGTTCAAATTCCAGTTGGGTTTGGAAGGTTATGAATGTATCTCTTCTGTCCCAGCTATGGATTAATTAATAGGACTTGTATCAGTAAATCATTATTATCTGAAAAAAAAAAAAAAAATAAGAAAAGTGACTATCCGGTTGTCCAGAAAGTTCATGCTGATTTTTAAGGGAAATTAAAACATGAAACAAAATTATGCCACTAAATATTTATTCAACTAAATATGAACCATTTTCTTACACAACCTTTCTCCATTTTTTTCTTCAACTTAAAGATTCCAACTTCCCAGAATCTCAGTGGATTCTTGGCAAAGAACCCAATCAGGTGGTTTTTTTATATCATCGAAAGAATTAAAATTTTTACCATCGAGACGAATAAATGAAAATCCGAAGGAGCAATGTCTGGTGAATATGGTGGGTGGGGTGGATCATCTCAACCAAGCTGTAACAATTTTTGCTGGGTTGCTAAAGAAATGTGAAGTCTGGCATTATCCTGATGGAAAACAACACCTTTCCTGTTTTCCAATTCTGGGTGTTTTTCTCGAATTGCTACCTTTAATTTGTCCAGTTGTGAGCAGTACTTTTCAAAATCAACTAGTGTCATATAAGAATAAAGTGTCGCTGCTGACACTTTGGTTTGAACACAGATCACCAGAGAGCAAGCACAGTCGACCGCATCTTGAAATAATTAGATCATATGATGGGTAAAGGAAAAATATATATATGGGAATTAGTGGCGTCTGACTAAGTATCATTCTAAGGTGTTACTATTGTTATATCTGTGATTTACAAAATCTCACCTACAAATGGGCATTACTAAAACTGGTTACTTAGCAACTCATAGTACAGGATTCCTTTGCAATCCCACCAAATACACTGCATGAATTTCTCAGGATGAAGACCTGTTTTTGAGGTGTCTAAAGTTGGCTTGTGTCGCTTACCCTGCGATCTTTTTTAATGAATGTTTTTGTAAACCATCCATTTCTCATTGCCCATCACAATTAGCTTCAAAAAAGGGTGCATTTCATTGCATTTATATAGCAAATCACAGATGAAATGCAATCCAAAAGATTCTTTTCACTCAGATCATGGGGTACCCAAACATTGTAGTGATTTGAGTACCAGGCTTCATTAAGTGCTCTTAGAGGGTAGATTTTGATAAATTTAGTGTTTCTGGCAATTCCCACATTGTGTAATGCAGGTTATTCTCAATCAATATCTTTATTTGGTTGTCATCTATAATGTGGGTGTCTGCCAGAGCGTTCTTCAACATCATCAACTCTAAACTTAGTGGACCACTTCTGTACAGTTCTGTCAACTAAAGCACCTTCACTATACACGGCTCATATCATTTTTTTTTGCTTGCAAGGAATTTTTGCCTTTATGGTAAAAAAAAGCATCAAGTGTCTAAAATCCAATTTATTTTCTATTTTCATAGGGATGCAAAATTGACACAAGTTAATTTTAATCTTTCTTTCTCAAGTGATAGTGTGCTCTAATCGGAAAAGTAAGCATATTATATTTGCCGATAAATTTGACGTGTTCTAACGTGTTGGAACATGAACGACTAAAAATTGGCATGAATTTTCCAGGCAGCTGAATATATTAACCCCTTGGTGTTCACTGTCCTGAAAAAAAGATGCTGGGTATTAATGTGTTATCATGCCTGTGAGAGCAAGTTGTCTCTGGTTGAATTGGAAGCATTTATATACAGTTATTTTCTAAGCTTGGTATTGGTACAAAGCCACAAGAAATGAGTCCTTAATGGGGATCAAATTCACTACTCACTAGTAATGGAAAAGTAGACAAGCTTACTAACCATTACCTCATGTAAGTATACTCCTCTATAATGGCAATTGTTATTTATTCAGCTTTGCTTAGTTTTGGCACAAGAATAAGGTCCTCAGTGAGGATCAAACTCACTACTAATTGTCAATCAGACAAGTTCACTCACCATTACTCAACATCAATATACTCTTCTATAATGGCAATTGTTATTTATTCAGCTTTGCTTAGTTTTGGCACAAGGCCAGAAGAATGGGTTACATAGTAAGAATTGAACTCTCTACACTTTTGTAATAATGAATTTGGCTCGCTTGCTAACTGTTACCCCAAGTTATGGTGTCCTAACAATTTATACATAGATAAATTTGTATGTTGAATTATTATATATCTAGCTGAATCTCAGATTTCCATCAATTTTAAGTGGTACAAGTTAATTCTTTTTATATTATTACATACTTTGTACTTATATACGTTTGATGTTTTCCATCTCTTGATAATTCCTGAACAATGCTTCCCTCATAGATACTAATCTCCAGGGAAGCTCATGTCATTTATATAAAATGGTGAAGCCTTTGTATTTGCCTACTTCAATGTCAGGCTGACAGGCTATAGATTCAACGCATGGATTTAGCTCTCACCATCCCACTTGTGTTGCCAACTTAAGTTACTTGTCACACAACAAAACTGTGGACATAGACTGCTTTTATATGTCTCATTGTGTTGAGGGTAGATAACTGTTCATGTTTTTTTTTTTATTTTTGTCAAGGGCCATAACTCATCATAACAACTCTACTCATTTTAAAAAATTTTTTCTTTCATTTCGTGCTTATTGTTATAATGAGTGTTTGGTTGCAAAGGAATGGAACAAACAAGAATTAAATTTTCAACAGCCTGTATTTGTCAAATATACATAATATATACATGATATATAAGATATATAATATATACATTGATATAATATATAATAGATATACATGATATATAATATATATATAATATATACATTGATATAATATATAATAGATATACATGATATATAATATATATATAATATATACATTGATATAATATATAATAGATATACATGATATATAATATATATATATAATAACATGATATACATGATATATAATACATACATGATATATATATGTGATATATACATGATATATAATATATACGTGATATACATGGTATATACATGAAATTTGGCAAAAATTATTAATGTCAGGTTGTTGATCAGGAAAGCGATTAGGTGTAAGAGTGTTGTTGGTAGGGCTGGGAGTTGACCGATTTGTTGGGTTAGTTGGCCAAGGTCACAGTTGAGGGTTAGAGGATAGATCTGGAGCAGATTAACAGCTGGTGGGTTTGATGCACACCTTTCTTTAAGGTTGAAAGCAACACCTGTGATGGCGGTAATGTACTGATGGTCACGTGATGCTGAGATATTGAAGCAAAACTGCCTGGTAAGGTGGGTTGGTTGGTCGAGGTTCCAGTGGTGGGTTGATTTGTGGGAAGGCGTATTAGTTGCCGAGGTTATGGTGGCAATGATGAGGAAGGACTGGAGTAGATAGTTGCGGTTGATCAAGTGGAATATCTCTATTGGATTCTGGTCGAATATAGTATCAATGAGATGGGGATGTCAAGCAAGCAGAATGTCTCTGTTGGATTCTGGTCAAATGTGGTATCAGTGAGATACAGTTACGGTGTTGATGACGTGGAAGGCCTGGAATAGACAGTTAATGGGTGGTGACGGTGAATAGCAATCATGGTGACAGCATGCCTGTGTGCTGGGGTGGCCTTTCCGACCGAAACTCTGTTAGTCATTATGAGGGGCTTTTTATAAAGCAAATTTGGTAGTCCCCAGGGTCATCTTTTTTCTGGCAGGAATGTTCATGATTGGCTATTTTATTAATTTTATTGCAGGGATTTGTTTTGTGGACAACATGTGATGCATGAAGCCCATGAACAGAAAACAGTATTTTTTTTATTCTGTGTTTTGCTTTCTTAGTATTCACATCTGACCGACATGTAAAGTAAATCTGGAGATCTAATTGTAGTGAGTATAACATTATTAAAGTGAGGTACTTTACATTTTTGTTTCAGAAAACTATTTCTTATTAGTTTAAAAATTATACTTTACTGGATTCTTGTATTTGAGTAGATGCTCCCACTTTTAACAGTGTGAATTACATCTAGCGGCCTGTGCATTCAAGAGTCTTAGTAAATAAAAAATGTGCTCATCAGCAGGGTTCGGAACTGCATCCCCCTGCATAAGGGAAAGCACTGTTTGATCTGGTGTGCATTTTCCTATTTGGCTACAGAGAGCTTAACAGCCAAGAGAGGTTCATTTACTCTTTTCAGGAATGCACATCTTGTTCAGATCTCGAAAGCCTGTATCTGCTTTAAAGTTGATATCTGCTGACTTTGTTTACATCTTGGATATGAAAATAAACTTCATCTGTCTATAGTTCTGAGATGAGCTATTGTAACTGTTTACATTATTTGCAGCATTTAAACATTGTCCTCATCTTTATCGTCATATTTATGATGTTTCGGCTGTTGTACGCTTCGGCCTTCTTCAGGTGATATATGTTGGAATTTTAAACCATACCCTTTACTTTATTTAGTCCACGGGGGTAGATTATTCCCCAAGGACACATGGCCCAGAGGATCAAAGCATTGTAATTCAAAAAGTGACTTGACCCAAAGAGTTCGTAGTTTAATACCTGGCCACAGCTGAGGGAACAAAAACTTGGAGAGTTAAGTTTCTAAATGAAATTAACTGAAACTGAGATATCCATAAAAGGCATGGCATGTGGAATAAGAACAATTTTCCTCTGGGGGCTAAATAAAGGGTTCAGTTTTAAATTCTAACATATATCTTAAGAAGGCCGGAGCGTGCAACAGCTGAAATGTCATGAATATGGCAATAAAGATGAAAACAATCTGTTTACTATTTACATCATTCTAAGTAATTTCCAAGGAAAAATGGATTTTTTTATCTTTAATCTGGCATTGTCTTACTTTAAAAGTTGTATTTTAGTGAAGGATGTGTTTGAGTAAACACCCTGTGTTTCTTTTTTTTTTTTGTTTTTTTTTTAAATGTGAATTGTAGATAGATAATAATCTAAAATAAAGAATCTCCTTTCTTTAAGGAATCTTCAATTTGTTGATGTATCTGATATTTCCTAGATTTCAGCCTTATTTAATATTTCTCTTAAGAATAGATATTTCAATGTGCAGTCTCATGTCAAGAATTTGAGTGGAAGAATACACTGAATTATAGAGAGAAGATTTATTGGTTTACAGACTATGGTGCATTTCTAGTGTAATCTTCCAAACCAAGGTGTTCTAGCATAAATCTTTCTGTAGAAAACAGTTGCTTACTTCTGCAAGGTCAATAATAGCTCGTGTTTCAGCAGCCAAAGTGTTTTTGACTACTCTCCTAATAGGTTTCAACTGCCATGAAACAGGCATGTACTTGCCATTATCACCAACCAAAAGTAATATATATTTTCCCCTTGATCTAATAGGTTAGCAAATGAGGCATTGCTGTAAGTAACAATCTTTATTTTTTCAAGGTTATCCAAGTTGGAAATATCCAAGATTTTTTTTCTCTTAGCCTTTTTGGCTAATATCACATAACACCGGTTCCTGTATGATCACCAAAGTTATGCAACATTGAGCCTGTTCAGTATCTAGATGGGTACCACTTAGGAATATCAGGTTGTGTAAAGTTGGATATACAGATAGTGTAATGGATAATGGCTTGGATTTGTTAATTGGACGTTCTGTGTGAGAGGTGTTGTGAAAAGAGGACTGGGAACAGTTTGTTGAGATTAGCACGATGCACTGCCTGTCTGGCAATTCGCTTGGTCAAGTCATAAGCCATCCTAGTGCTCTTGCTAGCCTTTCATGCCCTGAAAGCCTGCTGCTTGGCCCTAATTGGGGTTTTCACAAGGTTGTTCTACTACTACATTTCTTTCCATCATTGGTGAGGCTTAGTTGTATCACAAACCTCCTCAGTTGTCTTGAGCAAACCAGACTTAAGCCTTGCCCAGGTTTCCTAAGTGGTAGCATGAGCTACCCCTGCAGAATTAATAACATATGAGTCAAAAACTTCCTGGAAGTGGCAACTTGTTTGAGCATCTTTGAGCTTCTAGACTCTCAGACGGTGGCTGAACCTTTGCTTAGCCAGGGGTTGGACAATGATTTTCATGTTGCATACCAGGAGCCGATGCTGGAGAGCAACTTTCTCACCAGGTATCACCTTCACATCTGAGACAAGTTTGTGCATACTCTTACGAAACTGGATGAAGTCAATGAATAGATGAAAACATGTTGCCAAATAAACGTGTTTGTATAATTGAATAAATGTACTTGATGATGAACAAGAGCCATTTTTTTCCCAAAATGATTATGATTTCATAAACTTGTATTAAACACACAAAACAAAACTTGTTTTGGGCTGGGCCAGAAAGAAACCTGGATGAAATTTCAATAACATTTGAGGTACTATCAATGATCTTTTTGAGGTACTATCAATAATCTTTTTGAGGTACTCTTAATAAACTTTTTGAGGTACTATCAATGATCTTTTTGAGGTGCTATTAATAAAATTTTTGAGATGCTATCAATAATTTTTTTGAGGTACTGTTAATAAACTTTTTGAGGTACTATTAATAATCTTTTCAACACTGTGAGACAGACAGGAACACACACACCAGGTTAAAATGTGGATGAAATTCTCATATTTGATGTCATCGATTAATTTTTTCTTTTATGTTCCCTGTTGAAATTGGTGGTGTAGTGATGTCTATATTTCTGAGATGAGGTATTATGTACACTATTTACATTATTCAGACTATTGTCTTCATCTTTGTTGCCATATTTATTACAATGTTTCGGCCGTTGTATGCTCCAGACTTCTTCAGGTGGTTGGAATGTTGAACTGAACCCTTTATTTCACTCACCCAAGGACACATGGCACAGTGCATAAAGGCGTCAGTTAGATCCAGTGACAGGACCCAGAGAGTGTGAGTTCAATACCTGGTTAAGGCAGTAGAAAACTTGAAGGGTTCAGTTCGACATTCCAACCACCTGAAGAAGGCCAGAGCATACAACGGCCGAAATGTTGTAATAAATATGGTGACAAAGATGAGGACAATAGCCCGAATAATGTAAATAGTGGGGTAGTGATGGTTAAATGGCTTCCTAATTAGCAAAGCTAAGGCATAAAGACTATATCTATATAAGAGCTCAAGTAGTAAGGGGAGGATAGAATATGATATATGAGAAAATACTAAGGAAATCATATTTCATAATAAGAAATGGGGGTGGGGTCTAATATTCCATAAAAATTTATATTTTTTTTTTTTTTTTAAAATAGAAGTTTCCATGTGAATTTCTCCTTTTGGGGCTATCTTCTTCTTTGATGCTTCTTGTCTGTATCTCTCAAACATTTCCTGTTCTTTGGAGCTTTTAATATATTTTGTCATTTTGTTAACTCTCCTAAACCTTGTTCCATCATCCATTTACTCCAGCTTTCTAGGTAGGTTATGTGTTGTCTTCCCCTGTCACTCTTGCCTTCAATCTGCCCCATGGGTATCAAATTTTCCAAGCCCTCTTTCCTCATTATGTACCCTAACTTGCTAAGTAGGTTATGCATTGTCATTCCCTATCCTTCTTGCATTCACTCTGTCTTGTGGGTATCAAATTTTCCAAGCCCTCTTTCCTCATTATGTAACCTAGAAATTTCAAAATTTTTTTTCTATTTGTTATGCTCAGTATTTGTAGAATATATTCCCATTTGGGAGGGTGGTGGTGGATGAGACGACTTTTGAGGATTTTCTTCTAAATTATTTGTGCAATTATTTCAGTCAAATCTTAATTTATTTTTACCCAGATCGGAATTGAATCATATTTTTATTTGATTTTTTCTTTATCTTTTATAACTTAGGGAAGGTTACTGAACAGAATAATCACACGATGGTTGGTAATGCACGATAATACTTTGGACAAGAACAACACAGATAAGATTTGCCAGTGGTGCATAGAAGTAGTAAAGTGAATTCCACAATGAACCTCTACTGCAGACTGCAGATGGCATCTACCAACTGGGGTCGGGTAGGTGTTTCCTGAGACGAGACTCTGCCCTTTGACATAACCTTGTCTGAGGATGCTCTATACCTGGAGGCAGAGAGCTTAACCAACTCAGCTGAAAACAAATCTCCTACTGTAGGCTGGCAGACGGTATCTACCAGCTGCCCCATGCAGTCAGATGTGGCACAAAGCCAAATTTAATGTAGGGTTCCTGAGCCTGTAGGCTCAGCCAAAAATTCCTCAAAGATCCCGTATAAAATGTGGTCAGGTAGGTGTTTCCCAAAATGAGACTCTGCCCTTCAACATGGCCTCATCTGAGGATGCTCTCTGCCCGGAGGTAGAGAGCTTAACCAGCCCTGCTGAAAACGAATCTCCAACTGCAGGTCAGCAGACCAACATATACATTATTCACTACTGTATTTATGGGAATGGGGGCATACCCATTATCATCCATAGGTATGCTTCAACATTATCTAATGCAAGGCTCAAGAACCACTCAACGTAGAGGGTTACTAAATGAGATGTATGCGGAAGGGGTTTTATTTTTTTTATTCATTCATTTTCTTCAGCTTATCAACCCATTGCATATTATTTAGAGCCAGAAAATATTTTTAGATTGAAAGAAATTTTTTTTGTTGTTGAAATAATGGTTTAGTAATAGTAAGTCTTTCTATTTAACCCATAGCTGGGGGAAGAAGAATGAGGAGAAAGAGGATAGATAGTGATTGATGCTAGACTTCAAGTGGTTAAGTTTGGAGACTGAAGGGAGGCACCGCTGCAGGTGTATGTTCCACAAATTAACAGTTCTTGGGTAAAAGCTATCTGAGTAGAACTTTTTCCTCACAATTGGAATATGGAAGAAATGAAGGTCTTTCCTAGCTGTAGAGGTTTGAACTGTTTGAATTAAATAATAGAGCTTGTTTTAACATTTGCCATGGAAATAGCAATAGAATAGTGATGTGAGTGTATATGAGTAAGAGGCTGAAGTGTGGAAAAAAAATCTTTTGTGTACTGCAGAAATGATTTTGAACTCTGTCAAGGCTTGAAAGTGAGAATTGAGCAGTTTCATCCCAGATGTCTCAGCAATACTCCATATTTCGTCTGATATGATTCTTGAAGCTACTCAGACATTTAGCCGAATGGTCATTTAGCTGAAAACGTAATGGCATACTTACATGTCTGTCACACTCTTTATTGTAATGTTCTACATATATTTATTTACTGTATTAATTTATAATTTTTCATTTTTTTTTACAGACTTTTTTTAAAAATCTATTCTGTATATATTATATTTTACTTCAAATATTACTGTAAGATGATAACTATTTTGAGAAAAAGCACATTTTACTACAGTAAAAATCTTAAGCTTTTACAATATGAAAGATCTTTCAATTTCGCTTTTAATGGTTATTATCTTACAGGAATGAACTAGCTTTTATCTTACTGTTAAATACAAATTTAAATAATTTGGAGCTACTTTTTACCAAAATACACTCAAATATTTTTAAAATACTAATTTCAATAAACAAATATTAAAATAAGAAAACTTTTAACTTTAAATTTAGATTTAATAATTTAATCACTTGAAATTCATAGCTAATTATTAGTACTATTCTACCTTATAATACTGCTAATTAAAATACTTAAAGTATTGCTTGTTACTATTTTTACTTGTACTTTTTTGGTGAAATGTCTACCGGGCAAATGTCTGGACATAATTCTTGAAAGGAAGTCATTATATTAAGGGTTACTGTTTATTGAATTACTCAATTATGGTATTGTTATTCTTTTGGTTCTTTAATTGCATAATTGAACAATATAAATGAGAACCATCCTTAACTTCAAGAATTCTAGAACCATGCCAACCAATCAATGGATTTGTAATTTCACCTCCTCATTTTCTTAATTGCCTCCTTTGCTTGCCTAATCATAAAAAGTTGATTATTTTATTATGAGGTTGGTCAAAACATCTTTGAGAAAGCAAAAGTGGATGACATTTCTTTTTTTAAAACAGTTCGCCTTTACCGAAGAATATAAACCAAATGAAAATGTTAATAAAATCACTTTCTCTACGAACTGTTTATCTGAAAAGAATACTGCAATGAAACCAGACTCTCGTTAAAAATCTTCTTTACAAAAATACGTCAATGAAACCTGATCTATAAACTGATTTCTTACAAAGAATACATATTCTATTCATACGAACATATCCTAAAATTCCTGCCAGTATTAAATAAACCGTTGAGGTTGATATGCTGTAAAACAAAATAAGCCAAACCAAGCCAAAACCATTGTGCTAGATACCCATTGATACTACAAGAACATTCAACCCCCTTTTGACAGGTCTTTTTTAAATCTGCTTGTTGTCTGGCCACTTTCCTCATCAAAAAAGGCCTGCAAAGTTGAACTTGTTTAGTTGCAAATAAAAGCCAATGATCTGAATATAAAGATTAATTTTGTCTGGCACCTTGACACAAGTATGGAGCATTCAGCTAGCTTCAAACTTAGTAATCTGTGGGACGTTATCCAGATTTCACAATATTGACCATGCGAGAATAACCCACTTGTACTTGCTAAACAATGAAGATCAACCAAGCAAGTGAAATTGCATACACTATTAAACATATATATATATATACACACACACACACACACACACATGTTCAGACCTTGCTCTCTCAAGACAAAAATTCTATAATATAAACAACATGTATGAGATCTTCAAGAAAAAATAGAAGCTCTTGACAAAATCCATCATTACAAAAATATGTCAATGAAAACTGATCTACAAATTGATATCTTACAAAGAATACATATGAATCTATTGTAAAAATCTTATTGGCATTAAATAACCCATTGAGGTGTTGACATGCCATAAAACAAAACAAAACCAACCAATTATGGTATTTTGTTCTTTTGGTTCTTTTAATTCCATAATTGAACAATAATGTAAATGAGAACCATCCTTACCTTCAAGAATTCTAGAACCATGCCAATCGATCAATGGATTTGTAATTTCACCTCCTCGTTTTCTTAATTGCCTCCTTTTCCTGCCTAATCATAAAAAGTTAATTATTTTATTATTAGCTTGATCAAAAAGTTCTGTTTTTCTCATTAGATGGCATGTTTAGTTTTAATTGACTTCATTTTGTTCAAGTACCTTCAGTCATCTCTGTCATTATCAAGAACTGGAGGTTGTCAGCGTAGTCAGTCCTGGGTATGATGATAAACTACATCTGGTAAGAAGTCATCTGATTGGGTGATTAGAGGTTCAGTTGAGTGTGGAACCACCTCTTAATTGCAGCTGTTCTCCAGTCCACCTTGACCCAGGGTGATAGCATGTGGTAGGCTCCCAGCTACGGGGAAATCATGAAATACCTTACAAAAACCAAACATTATGAATGTATAAAGATACTTTTTCATGGCAAAGATGCCAGTAATACATTTTTATATAAAAAAATTACCAACAATACATGTTTATAGTAAAATTACCATCAATACATTTTATAGCAAAATTACCAACAATACCTCTTATCTGTAGTTGAAGCCATAAAATTGTGTTCAAAATATTTAGATTTTGGCATTAATATATATTAACCCATATGGCATATATTAACCCATTGGCATATATTGATAGGTTGCTAATCAAAATCACCCAACCAAACAAACAACATGTAAGAACTCTTGTATAACATTAATCCATATAAATTCCTACAATTTCTTAAATCGAACTGTATTCCAAAATATAACTTCAACAAAACCATAATGTAAAATACACACATCACTGCCTCTGGTAATTGAGTCCACACAAACATGAATATGCACAAAATCTGAGTATCATCTACCATGTATTCAATTGTGAAAGCAGAATAACATATTGTATTTTTATTACTTCAAAGTTCACAAGAAAATTAAATTTCAGCATCAAATGACCCCTAAGGAGTTGATATACTGTTAAACAAATGAACTTATTTTTTACTATTCCATTTATCATATTTTTGTTTCAACCTGAAGGTGATTAATTTAATGTAAATTTTACAGAGATAGGTTTATTATTTTAAATTAGAATAACATGTGAACACATGGATCAAAAAAAAGCAAACATATATGTGGATTATATTGCCGAGAATAATAATCAACTACTCGCCATAAAACACACAGATCACCAATGATATCTATAAGTCTACCATTTGTCCATGCTTAGCATATTGCTGCTACATATGGTCCAGTGCTCTTGCTATATATTTAGAGATTCTTAATAAAATCCAAAGAATAATCAGCAATATTATTGATCCTGACCTGGCATCTCAGTTTCAGTCACTTTCCCACTGCCATACAGTTACTTCCCTGTTCCCTTTCTATAAATACTTTAATAGTAATTGTTCGGATGGGCTCTTTGTGATAGTACCTAGACTTTATGAATTTAAGCACAGTACTAGATTGGCAAAAAGGTCTCCTCAACTACAGTTGAATTGGCTATATGTAATTGTAAGTTCTATGCTAACACTTTCTTTTCTCACACTTCTCACTTGTGGAACTCACTTCCGACTCCATGCTTTCCAGCCAACTTTGATCCTCAAAAATTTAAATGCAATGTCAGTTGTTATCTGTCTTCTTGATTACTCTTCTATTGTTCTCGCTCCTTAATAATGTTTCTGTTTTCTAATTTTTTCACAACGAGTAACCCCTTGCATCTTAGTGGCTTTACTGCCTTACTTGGAGTAAACTATCACCCTTTTATAGTATCAAACCAAGAATGACTATGGACTTGATAGTGAATAAGTGAAAAATCATATTTTCTTGATACTTGATTGTTGGGTAGAAAAGATACTTATTTATTTTTTTTTTTCTTATTTATTGAATCATATTCTCTATAGCCACCCATTTAATACCCATCTACCCAGCATATTTATGTAATTAGTCACAAAATTTTCATGCTACTGTATTAAAGAAACCTAGTTTAAATTCCTCATCTACCTTTCCATCAGCTTTTGTTTAGAGTACACACATTGTCTTACACTGGGACAGAAATATATATGTCAACACAGGGTGTGGCTAGATAAGAGTTGATTGGTGTGTTTGTGTGTGAATAATGCTTTCTTAGGGTGGGGTTAAGTAATTTTGTTGATCTGTTAAGTTTTGTTAAGTCATGTTGCAGAAAAAAAACACAGACAGGGATTGAACCCAAAATTACTATGTTGGCAAATCCAACAACTGGGGCAGGCATGTGGAAATGGGGTGAACAGTACCAAAATAAAACTACATGAGATATCCCTAGACATGGTCAACAGAATGATTGATTGATTTTCTATGGTTTATCAACCCATTGTAGGTTATTTAAAGCCTGAAAATATTTTTAGATTTTTAAGAATATTCTTTTTGAGATAATAATTGTTTAATTAACCCATAGCTGGAGGGAGAAGAGGTGGATTCATACCTTTCTCAAGGATATTTGTGTGTAAGTTAATATAAGGAACCTGACTGAAATTAGAACTTGGCTCTTCGATTAACAAATCCAAGCCATTATCCATTACACCACCCACACATCCAAGCTTCCAACATCTGATATTCCCAAGTGGTTACCCATTTAGGTACTGACCAGGCTTAGTGTTGCTTAATGATGTAATGGAATAACCTGTCACCCCCATGAATGACTACACTACAGGTAGTAACTACCTATAAGTATCCGTAAGGCAACAGACTACAGAAGTCTAGCTGGGATCTGTTCCAGATAGATGGTTGAACTCTCTGCCTTTTGTCAGAGATGAACCCAGATGAGGCTCTACCGAAGGGCAGAGTCTTGTTCAGGGAGGTTGACCAACCTGATTCCGTTTATGTGGGTTCTACGGGGATTTTTTGGTCACGTTAAACTTGGTGTTGTGCCACATCTACCCTCATGGGGGGAGGGGGGGTTAGTAACTATTGTTTAGCTGGGATCTGTTGAGTATGACTCAGACTTACACGAGAACTACTGATCTTCCAATAGCAGCACTCACTACAGGATTGACTTGAAATGATCATGAGCATAACTGTTACCTTATTTCTTATTGTACTTGCTTTACAATAAACCTTTACTTATTTTATCTACCGTGTTTGTCAAGTATATATTGCTATTAGCATGGAATATAAGACTTAACTTTGGTGATTGTGTGGGAACAGGTGTTTCAACATGATGTAGCCATTGTATGCTCCGGTCTTCATCAGGTGTTTGGAATGTCGAACTGAACCCTTTATTTCGCTCACTGGGGTAGACTGTTCTAGTTCCACATGCCATGTTTAATGGATGTCAGTTATCAGTTATCTCCTGTTAATTTCCTTCTTGAAAGTTCTCCACTGCCTTAACCAGGTATTGAACTCACACCCTTTGGGTCCTGTCACTGGATCTAACCAACACCTTTATCCACTGTGCCATGTGTCTTTGACATGCATTAAACATGGCACGTAGAACTAGAACAGTCTACCCCAGTGAGTGAAATAAGGGGTTGAGTTCGACATTCCAACCACCTGAAGAAAGCCAGAGCGTACAACAGCCGAAACGTTGTAATAAATATGGCAACAAGGATGAGGACAATAGTCTGAATAATATAAATAATGTACATAATGCCTCATCTCAGAAATATAGACAGATACTGAATAAAGGGTCAGTTCAAAATTTCTCAAAGATTACCTGGATTCGTTAGCACCTGATTAAGGCAGAATGGCTGAAAAATTAAGAAATAATGTAGATAATGGTAATGTTAGTTTGAGAAAATCCAAAAGTGGCTGAAAAGTAAATCTGGACTGATGACCAATTCTGACCCATTTTCCATTGCATCAACTGCACATGCAAGCTTACAGTACCTGGTGCTCTCAAGTGGTCACCCATCCAGGTACCAACTAGGCTTGACATTGCTTAATTTCGGTGATGGTATAAGAACTGGTATTTTAACATGATCTGGCTATAAGCTGTGCATATGTATACATTGTATGTGCAGCAAAACTGAAAATCCTTGAGAGAAATAATGATAAATTTGTTTTGGCCTGGATGTGCATATCTGTGTACCAACAGTCAGTGTGGGCAATTTTTCAACATTTTTCTAATGTGGGTGGGGGAGGAGAAAAAATTTCAAGTTAAGAACATTAGGATATAAAAAGAAAAATTTTTGAGACCCCCCCATCTTTTCATGCCTTCATCCCCCTCCACACACACACGCACTCCTTGGTTTTCTTATTGGAGGCCCAACTCGATGACTTACTTGAATCTGAGTAATAAATTCTTTAGATTTCACTAAAGCAATCTGTTCAATTTGGGGGAAAACAAAAATAAAACCCCAAAAAATGAGAAATCAAAACAAAATTTCTATTTTTATTTCTTGTTCTCAGCACCTTCATTTACTTAGAATAATTTAAAATGTGTTTATTTTTAGGTGTGGTGTGTTGATCAATATTCAACTAAGTAGAAATATAACTATTTTATTTTGACTTTTTTGGGTTTTTTTTTAAAAAAAAAAAAACGAAAACCAAAAAACTAAACTTCCTCAATGTCAAAACTTAGAATGAAAAGATACAAAAAAAAAAGTATCTGTTGGACATAAATATTTGATTAATCCCCAAGAAATCATCACTTGAAGGGACATAAATCCAATTTGTTACAATGATGTCCAACCATACATATGTTTATAGTTGCAGGAAATAATGTCTTTACCTTGAGACTGAGGCAATTGGTTAATTCTAACCACTACCTGGCTTTTTACCTGGATTCATACACTGACTGCCACATCAGGGCAATTTGATTTTTCACACTTTTGAGAAAATCATCATTGCACTCTGTATAAAAGCTGTGATTTGATATGTTAAGTATTTCCACCAAAAATTAGATTCTTAGCTTTCATCAATTTTTGAGCATTTAGTTTTAAACATCATCTCAAAAAATCTACAGAAATACATAATTTCTGCAAGTTTTTATTTAAACACTGATTTCAAATTTTACTATTTCTAGAATAAATCCTGAATAAAGTTAGTCTTTTGTATTAGATACATTGAATGGAAAATATATTCAAATCAGAATTCTAATAATCAATCATCACAAGCGATATATGAATTTTTTTTTTACTGTATTTGATAAGTAAAAGCTGTAAAAAAATTGTATAAGATTACAAAAAAAGGCTACTCAATGAATAAGATTTATTAGATAGAAACAAACGAATAGATAAAAGTTTAGATAACACCATAATGCTGCTGGGTACACAATATATTTTAATTTTGCATTGTTTATTGAAAATCTCATTAAAACTACCGCTCTGTATAATATATTACATCATAATATAGCTAAATTGTTTATTACAATTTCACTTTGAAGTAAATGAAGAAAATTACTTCCTCCAAGAAAACAGATTCATATCTTTTACCAATTCTTAAGCATTTATTTTTAAATATTGTCTCCCCAAAATGTAAGAAATACCTAATTTCCACGGGTTTTTGCTTACAGATTACTTCAAAATTTTACTATTTAAAGAATAAATCTAAATAAAGCTGATATCTTTTGTATTAGATGCAATGAATGGAAAATATATTCAAACCAGAATTCTAATAATGAATCATCACAAGCAAAATATGTAACTTTTTTTACTGTATTTGATAAGTAAAAGCTGTAAAAAAATTGTAAAAGATTAAAAAAAAAGGCTAGTCAATGAATAAGATTTGTTAGATCATAACTCATAGAAAGAAAAGAATAGATAAAAGCGTATATAACACCATAATGCTGCTGGGTACACAATATGTTTTAATGACTCAATGATAAATGGGTCAGAATTGGTCATCAGTCTAGATTTGGTTTTCTGCCACTTTTGGTTTTTCTCAAACCAAAATTACCATTATCTACATTATTTGTTAATTTTGCATTGTTTATTGAAAATGACACTAAAACTGCTGCATTGTATAACATATTACATCATAATATAGCTAAATTGTTTATTATAATTTCCCTTTGAAGTAAATGAAGATCTTATTTGATGGCATAATGATTTAGTAACAATGTGCTTTTGCCATGCATTTTGTCTACAGTTTGTAAAGCTTCAGAAAATTAAAAATTTTATAAGACTTTCACTGATCACCAGAATGAAATTCCAATTCCATGATTTTGAACCTAAATTTAATCTTCAAACTGGTTTCTTCAAAAAAACAGTAAGGATTTGTCAAAAAAAAAAAAGAAAAGAAAAAATTTTGTATCATTATTTATCATGTGAAATACTAAATTTCAAATTGAGTGCAAATTGAGTTCCAAAGTTGACCTGCTACCACACTGCTAGTCTTCAAGAGATATGAACCTTCACTATTTAGAAGATCGGTGCAATACAGTCTTCTTTTCACTATTTCCCACATTTTGTCCCTGCACTTTGAAAACTGACATTAAATCCTGTCTTGCCTTGGCTTAAATGCCAAAGAAGTTGATTATTTTTCTTATTTCCTGGTCTACACTCCTCCCTGGTCTTTTGAACAGGAGTAGAAGTTTATCCCTTATTTCCTGTTAGGACTGGGTTTCCAATTCCTTCTAAAGTATTTTCATTCTCTTTCACTCCCAGTAACCACTTGCATCTTAATGGAATTATCACCTTGCTTGGGATGAATTAAAAAAAAAAAAAATATATATATATTCATATGGTCTGAAATTGTGTTCAAGCATGAAACATTGTCGCTGCTCAGTGTTGACTACGGTGTCCACTTTTATATTTGCATACACTTTGTCCCTAATAAAGAGCACTGTTACTTATAAATATGACATCACATGATCAAGATCAACCAATCAGAGTGCATTTTAAACAGATAGAAATCAGACCCACCTTTTTTCTGCATAAAACAGGAAGAATTCTCCAGCTCTTGTGAGATGTGAAACAGATCATGACAGCCACACATCTCCCCGTCTCAATTTATTTATTTCTTTTAATTGTCATATATGAAAAAACATTTGGGTGATCATATCTCTTTTGATTCATGACTGACTAGACAAAAGCTTTGCTACAGTAGGTTGCCATTTCTTTGCACACATCTTAATTTAACTTCTGAAAATCATAGAGCTATGAAACTCGTTACAAGTTACTCTAAGTAAATATTTTTAAAAACTCCATTTGCATTTTCAACTTTTTCCTATATATTTTTATTCATGTGGAAAAGTAAAAGGAAACTTTATTTTCTCATATATATATATATATATATATATATATATATATATATATATAAAGTGAACATTGAAGTCAACACTCAGAGGCAATTGTCAGGCTGCCTGACGATTGTGTCTAGCATTAAACAGCCTGTTGACTTCAATGTTCATTTTTATATTTATATACACTCTATCTCTGATATTGAGCATTTTATCGCATAAATATAGCACACCTTAAAACTATATATATATATATATATATATAAACAAACATGCACACACTCACATATATATCCAGGTAACACGAGAACGAATAGGGTACAATTCCAATGTTTGTAACATTTAATTTAAAAGAGGGCTCAATAGAGCAATATTCTTTACTTTAGGATATTACATCCAAAAGATATAAATTGTTGCTACACAACTGCAATCGTGTTTCAATGTGAATCCACACAATACATCAGGCAATTGTCTACAATCACCTGATGAGATGCGTTGATTTGCATCAAAACAAGATTGCAGTTGTGTAGTGTTTTTTCTTTTATGTTTTTGATGTAATAAAATAAATTGTTGGACTTTGTCCATTTCTTAATATATATGTGTGTGTGTGTATATATATATATATATATATATATATATATATATATATATAGCATAATGAGAAGCCACGATACTTTCTTAATATGTATATATAGAAAAAGTTTCAAATTGAAAATTATAATGTTTTATTTTATGAAAGTATTTATTTATTTATATATATATTTGATATTTCAAATTGTCCTCAATTTTTCATCAGAAATAACTGTTTGTTACAAATAAATTAAAATTACTGTTTGTTAGCAAGTAGCGTCCTTCATGAGTATTTGGACGTCACGTGATATGCAACGTCACTGTTCGGATATTCCTAACTTAAATCTAACTGTCATAAATATTTAAAACAATTTTTTACTATATCTAAAAAAAAAAAAAAAAAATCCATCCCTTTCTTAGACGTTATGATAAAATTAAACAAACATACACTTTCTACCAGTCTATACAACAAACCCACAAACCAACATAAATTCCTGCACTTTAACAGCTGTCATCACTTTAAATTAAAAAAATCTATTGTATATAGCTCATTTCTAAGAATCAAACGCATATGCTCAGACCATTTAGATTTTCTATACAACATTAATAACTTAACAAAACAATTCCTAATATGCAAATACCCAATAAAAATAATAAAAGAAGCACTAAATAAAACTATCCTGATAAATCGCAACACACTTCTCACATCCAAGAAAAATAAAAACAACAATCGGATTCCCATGGTTTTTAACCACAATCAATATTCGCACACACTTATTCACAAATTAAAAAATGATTACAAGAACCTCCAATTAGACAACAAGATCAAAGACATTTTTGATAAACCACCCATAAATACAATGAAACAATCACCTAACTTATCAGCTATCCTCACCTCTACCAAATATCTAAACAATAGAAACCAAACAGGAAATTACAAATGTAACAAACCTCGTTGCTTAGTTTGCAAACATTTAGTAATAGCTAACACATTTTCCGTACCCAACACCAATATCAGGATACAGCCACCTAACCTCACCTGTGATACCCATAACATAATCTATTATTTATTCTGCAACTTATGTCCTAATAGTGGATATATTGGTGAGTCTGGAAACAATTTTAGATTTCGTTTTAATAACCATAAACAAACAATACGTCAAAACAACCCTTATTCCCCCATAGCTAAACACTACAATCAATCAGGACACACATTAGAAAACTGCAAATGTTTATTAATAGATTCCGATTTTACTTCAACATTCACACGAAAAAAAAAAGAAACATTTGGATTTTAAAATTAAATACACATAAACTAGGGTTGAATAGGGACTTAGGTGTTTTAAATCTTTATAAATATTTCAATAGTTAAGCAATTTTTTTTTTTTTTTTTTTTTTTTTTTTTTTAGATATAGTAAAAAATTGTTTTAAATATTTATGACAGTTAGATTTAAGTTAGGAATATCCGAACAGTGACGTTGCATATCACGTGACGTCCGCGTCTCGTGAAGGACGCTACTTGCTAACAAACAGTAATTTTAATTTATTTATAACAAACAGTTATTTCTAATGAAAATTGAGGACAATTTGAAATATCAAATATATATATAAATAAATAAATACTTTCATAAAATAAAACATTAGAATTTTCAATTTGAAACTTTTTTTTATATATATATATATATATATATATATATATATATATATGAATAATTTGTGAATGTGTGATGATTTTTTTTTTTTTTTGTGTGGTTAAGTGAGAGAAAGTGAGAAGGAACAAAAAATAAAGCATCCTTGAAATATTCCTGTAAATATAAATTATCATGCTCCCCGGCTTGTGAAAATCTGGAAAGATAGCAAAATTCCAGGAGTTTGTCTTTATTGACTCATCTTTTTGGCAGAATTAATGTTGGATGTAAAGTCACATGACGAAATATTCAACAGAAGTCTTTAAGTGACTAAATAATGAAATCACACCTGGCTTTTGCAAGAAGAATGTTCTTCAGAATTACTTTCATCGTTTGACTTGTAAAATTGTCTTTGGGCATTCTTATTTGTTAATGTATTTGATGATATGTAACACCTCCTTTTCTTCATTTCCTTCAAAAATATTTTCTGGCTATTATGTCATGTTGTGGTGTGTAGTAGATTAATGTTTATTTAGATGCTGTTGACTACCGATATTTGTTCATCTTTGGTATGACGATAAACTACATCCAGCAGCAGTAGATTTTAATTCTTGATTACTAATCAACTTTGATCTTCAATAACTTAAATGTAATGTCAATCATTATCTCCTGTTTTTTAATTCCTTTTCTTTTATAGTTCTCTCTCTTTAATAAAGTTTTTCTTTTTCTTATATTCCCTAACATTCAATAATCCCTTGAGTCTTAGTAGATTTATTGCCTTGCTTGGGTTGGGATGGAATGATTAAAAACAAAAGTTGACAGCCATCATGTGTATGTATGTATTCAAGACCTAACAGAGTGCATCCTGGGTAAGACAAAAACTTATGTCTGCATCCTGGGTAAGACGATAAACTACGCCCAACAGCAAGGTGGTTTTGAGGAGCTTGGAACCACCTCTTAATTGCTGGCGTTCCCAGGTCCACCCTGACTCAGGGTGGTAGCACCTGTTAGGGTCCCAATTATGGGTAAATAGTTAATCTGCAAGCTGGGGTCGAAACACTACGAAAGTGTATAAATGGGTTTTAATACCAGCAATAAATTTTTGAAGAAAAAAATTATAACCAGTTACTGAATATGGAAGAAGAATAATAAAAAAAAAAACAACTTCTATTTGCTTGCTACACAGCCAACGGGAATGTGTGATGTCTCACCCCTAACAACCAATTGTCATAACAGTATCACCTGTAACAGATACTCTAGGCCCAACCATTTTGCATAGAACAGTCAGTATTTATATATAGAGAAGTGTGCTCCAGTTCAGTGCAAAAGGCATGTACTATTTTATGATGTTTTCGATGATATGAAGTGTAGTCTATGGTCTGGGAGTGTTCAAGTGCTAGTAATACATGCCAGTTGATTTAAATCTACTATTTGGGATTGATCCAAGAAAGATGTTAAAGTGACCACAATAAAATGGAGAAACACAAGCTTGATTCACAGTCTCCATTCATATAGAAGCCAGCAACACAGGTAAAATTGATGTGCTGGTAATGCAAAAGAGGCCACTTGGTTTCAGTCTACTACTTTGGATTGATGTAATCAAAGTGCTAGGTGGTGTCTGTATAACACACACAGGAGATGTGAATTTTAAGGGGAGATCACCCATCTGCCCAGCTGTTTGATTTCTTTGTGCTATCTATGGTAAAAGAAAATCTGAATCAAAATCTGGTTAACTTTAGCAGGCCTCGAAATAGCATAATTATTTGCGCTTCTCTATCAGTCTCGATGATGTTAAATAACAATCAAAGGTCGGGGGAGAATGTCAACAGTCAAAAGCCGGAGATGTAAATGCACAACTAATCCACTGGGTTCAACTCAAATGGCAAATCTTCTATGTACTCTGGTCCAAACAAATGCTCTGTACTCTACAAGTTCACCCCTATCTGACTGTGCAATCTACTATTTATTATTTCCAATCACTCATGCAAATGACCAATACTATTAAAAAGAGTAGTGACGCACATGCATAGTGGGACAATTGCAAATGGCTGCTCCTTGTGAACACATGTGATATTGTTGTGATGTCGGCCATGTTGGATTTATATGCCAAACATTTACATGCCTGCTTTGCCCAGCGAGGTATGTGCATTCTCTCGATAAACTCGACTAATCATAACGTTTCTTACCTGAATAAAAGAATTCTACATTAGACCACAGTTTATCTTAGCGCTTTGTGGGTGAAGAGGTAGTTGTGAATTGTGATGTGAATTTTTGACCCTGTTGATTTATGGCTCCAGTATTTCCTGATGTTGGACTGCTTTTTGACCCTGGTAATTATGACCTTGGATTATGATTTTGTGGGGTATGAACCTCTCTACTGCTATTTGACTTAAAATTTAAATTTTTGAAGACTGTATGTGGAAGGGAAGCAAGAAACCAGAAGAGTTATGAGCTTACAGTGATATCTTATAATGGTCAACAATCTGCTGACGTTATAGGTTCACAAGTAGGCATCTACGCGGACAACACTACTATTTACTCCTGCCTCAAAAACAAATCTAGTGTCGCCGACAAAACTAACCTGGCTGTTTGTCTTGAAAAGGACCTTCAATTGGTTGTGAAGTGGGGCAGGAATTGGCTGGTTAACTTTAATGCCTCAAAAACAAAACTGCTCTCTATTACTCACCACAGAGAAGCATCCCTGCCCCATGTTTGATGCTCAACTCCACGAGTGCACCTCTTTGCCACTGCTCGGTTTCACATTGACTGCTGACCTGAGATGGAACAAATACATTGAGTTAATAGCTTCGTCCACCACAAGGAAAGTTGGCCCCCTGTGCCATGCCAGGAAATTTTTCTCGCTGAAGTCGATCCTTGAATCTACAAATCAGCCATTTGCTCTTGCATGGAGTATTGCTGCCATATATGGTCTGGAGCCCCTTCTATTTGTCTGAAAGTCCTTGATAAAATCCAGAGACGGATATGCAATGTAATTGGCCCTGATCTGGTATCTTGTCTGCAGTTGTTCTCTCACCAACATGCTGTCGCCTCCTTCTTTCTTTTTTCCAAATACTTTCATGGTAACTGCTTCTATGAGCTGCTTTCGCTGGTTCCCAGACTTCATGAATTTAAGTGTTCAACTAGGCTGTTATCTTGCTCTCACCCTTTCACTGTCGAAACTGTTAAATGTAGCCGTCTCTTCTGCTCCAATAGCTTCATGTCTCACAACTCTCGCCTGTGGAACTCCATCCCCTTTTCTTGTTTCCCTGATAGCTATAATCTCCAACTATTCAAATGTAATGCAATGGACGTCTCCAGATGCCTTGATCTATCCCCTATCCTTCTCTTCATCCTTTCCTCTATCGCTTCTATTTGCTCTCGCTCCAACTCTCTGTAACCCCTTGTGTGCTAGTGGCTACCCGCCTTGCTTGGGGTGAAACGCTTATAAAAAAAATACTTGTTGATGTGGCAGCCATCATAAATGTACGTATTTAATCATCTGAGAGACCCCATTTTGCCATCCATCAGCATGGCAGATGCTTTCCTCCAGGAGAGTGACTTGTTGCACCTTCTTGGGCTAACATTCTCAGTTGACCTGAACTGGAAAGACTGTATTGAATCCATTGTTAGATTGTCCAAGTGTGTATCACATATGGCATTTAACTGACTGACTAGACTGGAAATGAGGTCTCATCAGTTTACAGTTGAGTTGGCTACATGTAACCATAAGTTCTATGCTGAGGGTTTCATTTCTCGCACTTCTTACATGTGGAACTATCTTCTGGCTCCTCCAGCCAACTTCAATTTTCAAAAATTTAAATGCAATGTCAATTGCTATTTACTGTCTTCTTGATTACTCTTCTATTGTTTCTGTTTTCTAGCTCTTCCACACCCAGTAAACCCTTGTGTCTTAGTGGCTTTGTTACCTTGCTTAGGTTAAACTTGATTTAAGAAAAAAAAAAAAGGAAAATCCATGTGTTTATGGATGGTGTGTGTGTGTGCATGTGAAATTTGCACAAATTGATACCACCTCAAATATTGATCGTGGTTATCACTAAAGGATGAGGATGATGGCCTTCTTCTGTTTTTCCCATTCTGTTGGGTTTATGGACTCTGAGATGGTTAATGAGTCTGATTTTGGCTTGAAAGTTCCTTCAACATTGAGGACAGGTTGTTCTGGATGGGGGATTATGCCTCGGCTGTTGATGTTGCCTTTCTAGTCAACGTCTTCTTTTTGTCTTTACTTTGGCTGATTGTTTGGTTTTGAAGATTGTTTTTTCCCGTCTCTGACAATGGATCTCCAGAGATTCCTGTCCATTGCACTGGATTCCCAGCTGTTGATGTTGATGTTGCATTTTTTTTAAATGTTTCGTAGATAAACCACACAGCTTATTTGATTATAATTGTGTTGAATTATTATTTTTGCTATATATAATGATGTTCACCCTGCACAAGGCCCAAGAGCTACTCAAGGTAAATAGTTACAGAGTAACAGGCACAGTTTATGGCATATATAGGGAAGATAATTGAGCTATGGCCAGAGAAATATAACCTGAGTTTTCTTGATGGCTTCTCAAATACAACTATTCATGAATCCTCAAAATCACTAATCTTCTGATCAGAGGCTTTGCTGTTGGAACTCCTTCTTGGCTCAGGCGTTAATGAGCGATGTTGTATGAAGAATTGATTTTTCCCAACCAAAAAACTAAGCTTCTAATGGCATTGTTCTCAGAATCATTGTGACATACATGCTTATCCCCCACTCCCTCACGGGCAGGTGATGATCCAAAAAGTAGCTCAAATATCACTGACCACCAATCATAAACAATTTTGCTTGAAGGAATATGTTGTTTTTTTTTTTTTTGTATCTTATTATTTCCTTTTTTTTTTTTTTTTTTTTTTTTTTTTTAACATTGTTTTGTTTCTTCTGGTTGTGGAAATAATTTTGCATATTTTTTATTTTTTTTATGTGTTCCTCTTTCTTCTCCATCCCTTCTCAGGGGGCTTCATCATCCACATAGATTTTGCACCATAGCTTGTCAGGTTGCCAACATCTGTATAGAGCAGTATCACTTATCCCTAGTTAAGATGCATAAGCTTAATAAGTCATAAATTTTCATTAAGATAATTATTATTGCTTTCAAACATCACCAGTCAGCACTTGGGCAGGAGAAAGATTTATTGAATGGATTTATTTTTATCTTTCAATTAAAGAGTCATGCTTGCCAAGCCACCAGTAATATGTTAAATAATTCTAATTCTAAAACCTTGAATATTATTTATTCAGCAATATCTTGCTTGCTTGTTTTCACATCGTGCATTTACTGGCTTCTTTTAAAACTGCTTAGCTAGGTTGATTTTTTTTTCTTATTAAAATAAAACAGTTTTGATCTTCTTCAGGAAAAAATTTCTTTAGTGTTGAGTGTGTTTAAACTTTTATCAATCTGTATGTTACTTTATTTGCTACATAAAAGGTATATCCTACCACTGAAGGTAACTTTGATCCTTGAATTGGATTAGCTAACTTTAACCATTAATTCAACATTGATCACAAGGTTCAGTGTAGTTGGACATTTGCAGCGTTTAGAACTACTCACAGTTGCTGCAAGAAAGTGCTGGAAAAAGCAATTCCAATTGGGTTTTTTATACTCACTTACATGCAAATACCCTTGGGACTGGTACGAAACTACCTCTTCTTCTCCCAGCTAAGTTACAAATAAATATAATAGCTGACCACTCCTATTTGAGGATACCCATCTACTAGGGTGGCTAGCCAATCCCTATTGCAGATGCTTGCTCTGTGGTTTGTATTGTAATTATGCTGAGCAGACCGTAGTCACATTTTCTGAGAATGAGTGTGTTATCTAGCATGATAAACAATGTGAACAAGGCCAGAATGCTCAAGCCCTTGGTCACAATGACTTATGACTTGTGATTTTGTGCTAACATAGCTATCAACGCCCCCCCCCACCGCAAGGGTTCTACCCAATTTCACTCACAAGGCTTGGGTCAACCTGTGGTATGATTTTCAGACACTTTCCAAAGGTGCTGAAGGCTGGAATTGATCCCTCCAGTTTGATAATATCAGGAAGTTTCCTTTCTGGCAAATCGACCATGATGTGATTCGAACCTTGGTCTCATGGTCAGAATGTGAATGTCTTAACCACTTGGCCATGTGCCCATATAATATATAATAACCACCTCTCAGACCAAACCCAATGGTTTTATTACCACTGAGGCAGAAATTCACTTTTTTTCAGTCAAGAAATGAGATCAAGGCTCACTACAAATACAGAAAACAAACAATGAAACATTAAAAGAACATAAGGAAAATTTATTCCTTTAAAAATTTATTCTTTTGCCCGAAGAAGATCATGAAACCAGAAACCTGTGTAGTAGAAATATGAAGAATAAAAATAATATATACACTAAAACAAATTCTCTCTCTCTCTCTTTTTTTAAAAATTTTTTTAATATACATTATTCTCTTGTTGGAACAACTATAACCTTTCCCTCTCTCTCTCTCTCTCTCTCTCTCTCTCTCTATATATATATATATATATATATATATATATATATATATATATATACCCACACACACACATAAGTGTGTGGAAAAGTTCTCATCTGACCAAGAAGCCCTTCCCCACAAAATTTATGATAATTTTGGTTATATTCTGAAAAGTGTGTTCAACCAAGAACCTTTTGACATCTGTATGCACAAATATGTATGTGTGCATGATGGAACCCAAAACTTTGGTAAGTTTTCTGACTAGGAAAATGGCTACTCTAATATAACACTGATCTTCATGCTTCTGCCTCTGGAATTATAAGCATTGTTGGTGTGAGTTATTGCAGTATTTTGGTTTTATCACTAATTAGTAAGCCTTGTATCACTAAACCATTATTTTCTCCCCCCCCATCAAATTCTTAGAATCTAAAAATATTTTCTGACTTTAAATAATCTGCTAAGAGTTAATGAGCTGTAAAAACAAATTAATCAATCATTTTTAATATTTTAACATTGTGTATAATCATAAATGTTTGTAATTGTACTTTCTTCATTTGGGAGCCATGAGGTGACTAGTGCCTCAAACAGTTGTTTAGCTATTAGTCTAATACAGTTTTTAATGTTTTAATATTACGATTAAAGTATTTATAGAAAAGGCACAAGGAAGTAACTTTACGGTGGTAAGTGGGGAGTAACTGAAGCTGAGAGGCCAGATTAGGACAGATAATATTGCTGATTCTTTTTGGGGTTTTATCAATGGATTTTAGATAAATAGCAGGAGAACTGGACCATAGATTGGAGCAATATTCTAAGCATGTACGAATGGTAGTCTTATAGATGTGTAAGATAGATTCTGGAGATAAAAATTGTGTAGCATGACACGGTGAATCAATTTTTTTAGAAGCTCACCTAGCAAATGGATTCAACATAGTCTTTCCACTTCACATCAACTAAGAACATTAGTCTAAGAAGGTCTCTTGGATGTTAGAATCAGCCATGCTGATGGCGGGTAGAAAGAGGCCTCTTAGATCAGGGGTCAGCAACATTTTGGTGACTATGTGCCAATTTTGGGTTTTAAAATCATTCAGTGTACCAACAGCATATGTATTTTTATACTAGTCAAGATCAATATACCTGATCTACAATATATTTTATATAGTAATATATACAATAATAAGTAAACTACATTAATAGAAATGAAACGTTTTTAAAAGTTGCTGACCCCTGGTATATACTTCATTCAGGGGCCATAAGGTGACTAGTGCCTCAAACAGAGTTGTTTAGCTGTCTAATACAGTTTTTTATATTTTAATATTATTTTGATTTGTAATCATAACGTAATCATCCATAATCCTATATATTTCATTCTGGGGCTCTGAGGGGACAAGTGTGTCGTACAAGGGTGTTGGTAGAGTATTGGTAACCTAATATTTGAGGTTTCAGTTGTAGGGTGATTTTGTAAGATTATTTTTATATTTGAGGGGAACATATATATATATATATATATAAAACAGAGGATGTCTGGTTGTCTGTGTGATATCTTTTCACTAGAGATCCATCCAACTGATTTTGACCAAACTTGACATATACATTGTACAATGTAAGAGATAGGTTCTTAGCATAAAAAAAATCAATAATCGATAAAACCGATCAAAAATTGAAAAATTCAACTTTTTTTCCTCTGATTTTGTTCAAACTCAGTATGTAGGTTATTTAAATCATGATGAGCTCAATAATATGTCATTTTATTTCTATGCAAATGTGTTTAGTAAAAAAACCCATGAAAAACAAAAACTTGATTTCAACACAAATTTTAAACTAAAAACTCCCTCAGTTTTCAAGCAATCTAATACAAACTTCACTCAATTGTAACCAATGATAAATTGATTGTTTGACAATCATTTAACTTAATAATTGAGTCCACCCATATAGTGAAAAACCATGTAAATAGCGAAAAATGGCAAATTTTACTGGTTTCTTTCTTATTTTTTGTTGAATCTTTCAACCAATTTTCATCAAACTTAACAATTGCGTTATAAATGTATCCACTTTTACATCCCTGGTAGCACACTGACAAAGTGAATTTCAAAAACTGTGGTCTGAAGTGGGTCTGCATGTTGCTTGTTTTAACCCTACTCATCTACTCATCCCTGCTTATTGTGATGAAAGCCCAATCATACACCCTCATCAGGAGCTAGCTTAAGTGCTGCCCAATAGGGCAGCTTTTAAGCTAGTATATATATATATAATACACACACAAGTTTGTGGAAAAGTTCTCAACTGACCAAGAAGCCTTTCCTCACAAAATTTCTAATAATTTTGGTCAACCAAGAACCTTTTGGCACCCCTGTATACACTGTAATTTTAATTCTAGGTCTTATCACATAGTATTTATTATTCAGAATGAGACGCAAAATTTGCATGTTTTTGTTAACCATTTCACCTCAAGTAAGGTAATAAAGCCACTAAGATGCAGAGAGTTGCTAAGTGTGAAAGAGTATGAGAAAAAAAAACATTATTAAGAAAGAGAACAATAAAAGAACATGAACTAAAAAGACAGAAGATAATGATTGACATTGCATTTAAATGTTTGAAGATCAAAGTTGATAGAGAAGCAAGAAGCCAGAAAAGAGTTACACAAGTGAGAAGTGTAAAAGAAACTGTTTACATAAAACTTACTTTTACGTCTAGCAATTTTAACTGTAAAACAATTAGGCAGAGTTATCAATCTAATAGCACACTTAAATTTGTGTGGTTGAGGTATCAAGGTGGAAAGCTCATTAGGACAATTATAAAAATAAATATAGAAAAGACAGAGGGAAGCCATGTCACAGTAATGGGAAAATGACTGAAGTCGGAGCCAATTGAGGATAAAATATGTGCACTATGGCTAAAGTAGTGGGAATAGAAAAAAAATTTTTGTACATTTTTTTTTTTCCTGAATTTTTTTCTTATACTTCCTCTGACTGTTTTATAATTCATGTATATATTGTAATATACTCTTAAAATGTCCTTTTTTTTTTAAAAAAAAAGTCTTTGATTAATACTAGAAAGAACTCTGAATATTTCACAGTTTTCCTATTTTAATATTCCAATGAATCCTTCACTCTAGTCGTATGTTTAAATTCATGCAGTCAATGTATGAAGGAGAAGTGCTCCTTAGAACAACAGACATGAATATATTTATAGAAAAGACAGATGGAAGCTATGTCACAGTGTTGGGAAAGTGGCTGAAGTTGAGATGCCAGGCAGATCATTGCAAGTTATTTTACTGTAGAAATACACTGTAATTTTACTTCTAGGTGTTTAAGCATGCTGTGATATTACATAGTACTTACTAAATGAATGCATCAAATACACTCTAATCTTTACATTAAAGGCAAAAAGTGTATATTAAAGTTCATTGCAATATAATTTTTTTTTCCAGTACTCCCCCCCAGTTCCTGGATAAAAACGCTGATCAATGCTGTGACATGAACAGATCTTCTAATAATCCTTACGATTCTCAAAATGACATTGAACAGATATCGAACTGTGAGCAGCCATTTCATGTCTCCACTGAATACTTCGAGGAGCTTGGCTACCCGGATGTCTCCCTTGTTATTGAGGATGAAACCCTTGAATGTCATAAGGAAATCCTCTCCACAAGCAGCGAGTATTTTAAGGCAATGTTTGAGCGTCCGATGAAGGAGAGGAACCTCGACACAATCGATCTGAAATGTGTGCCTGCAAACAGTTTTAAGATTATTCTGGATTTCTGTTATAAGAAACCACTTCTCATTGACCGCGAAAATATCTTTGACGTGACACGCACAGCGGATATGCTGGCCTTTACAGATGTTTACACACGCTGCAAGGATTTTCTCTGGGATCATGCAAATCAGAACTGCTTTGCAGTGCTGATGCTTGCATCGACACTCTTCATGACGGACTTGTATGACTATTGCAAGGCATATGCCTTGTGGTATTTCAACCAAGTTGCGGACAATGAAGATCTTCTTGACTTGACCTTTGATGAATTGAAAGCTTTCCTTAGTGACAGACGACTCAATACTACAGATGAACTCCTTGTCTTCCGAACTTTGGTCAAATGGGTAAGTACGTTTTAATCTTTCTTAGAAATTCTGGCAAAAGTTATTTAATGATAATATTAATGGTAATGTTTCTTTGTAAATAAACATTAGTCATTCATCGACTGAAAAGCCAGTGCTGCACAAGTGATGCTTTTCTTTGCTCCCTGGCCATCTGGTTAGGATCAAAGTGTAATCATCATTGCGCTTGTTCTCTCATCTTTGTCGGCTTTTCCCAGTATTTTGACTCCTGTATTTTCCAACCTTTTTCAATTCCTAAGATGAGGGATTGTCAAATCTTTCAAAGTAACTCTTGCTATGTCACTTCAGGCTATACTATCTTTCCACAGTTTCCCTTTTTCTGTCAGTGAATTGTTATGCATTCTTAGAAAAGATTGTGTCATGCCTTTCTCAAAGTTTTGGGTGGATGTGTAGTGAATGCCCATCTGTACAGATGCAAAAGAGGCCCTGTGGACATGTCTGTCAAAACCAGTTACATCTGCATTTTCCTCATTAGCAGCAGAACAGCCTTGCATGTCCAGATACAGGCCTCTCTGCAACTTGATCTGTGTTTCTCTCAATTGTCTTCTGTCAATCAAAGCAATGGGGAAACCATGAGTGGGCAAAACTTGGTATCTTGTGAAGTCGTTCCCATGGACAGTTTCTTCGTCAAGTTACATGCTGCTCGCCATGCTGTGGTTTCTGAGTCAGTGTTGTTTTGTTTCCACCTGTCCCTTTTCTCTTCTTCACCTGCAACTCCATAGTTCTTGGGAGAGTAATTGGTTAGGTGTTTCCCCCAACCTCAGCACACCCTTGCCATATTTTACAATTTATCTATTATTTCATCTGGTTTATTAAAACAGCAGACTTCTTTCAACCTTAATGGTAATATTAAAGGTAATGTTTCCTCATAAGGAAACATTTGGTATTCATTAATCAAGCAACCAGTGCTACTCATGTTACACTTGTCTTTGCTCCCCGCCTGTCTGGTTAGGATCAAAGTGTAGTATCTGTCCTTGGGTGGATAACCTACATTTTATCTCTCAATTGTGTTTCTGTCTTTAGTCAGAGCACAACTCAGTTTTGTTTTTGTCTTCAGGCAGTGCGCAACTGAAAATATTATTGAGATGTGTCCAATCTCAGGGAACAGTTACCCACAGCAGTACCTCTCTTGTTGCACTAAAGTGATGGGGGATTGGTAGTAATACTGATGTCAGTGCAATTGACAGTTGCTGGGGCTGGGCTATTTCTGATCCTGGCCCAGGTGCACACGCCATATTAAACAGACCTTATGCCACATCCTGCCACCATGAGGCGGTAAGTAAATATTAAGTATAGTATCTGCCTTTATGTGGACAAACTACATTTTGTCTCTCAGGTGTAATTTTGTCTTCGGACACATGCACAAAAAGAAAATTATTAAAGGATGCCTGATCTGACCCTGCGGCAGCATCTTCATTGCAAAGAGGTCAGGTTGGGGGAGTATTGATGCCAGCATGACTTTTGTTGCTGGGATTGGGTAATTTTTGGATTTGGCTCATATGAACCTACTTCAGCTACCCATATTAAACTGGCCTTGTGTCATACCCCAACACTGTGGGGATACAAGTAATTACTAATAAGTGTAGTATCTGTTATCCTCATCTCTTATTGACCAAGCAGACAGTACTACTTCCATTCCACTTGAAGTTTATAAAATCTTTCTCTTGAAACAATTTTTCAGGTAAATAGTTTTCTCAAGTCTTTTAGCTGTTATAGCTCTTTCTAGTATTGATGGAGTTTCCTTCCTAACCTTTTGTTTGAAGTAATGTGGAACATCCACATCTTGATCACGTCATTTAATTTTTTTATCCTTGACTTACATATGCTATCCATTTTATTTGTCACTGTTGTTAAGTCTTCAAGTGATGTGGTTTGTTATTTGGTACAGTTCTTTGTAATTTTGTAATGCCAGTCTCCGTGGTTTAATGAAGGATGGTCATTGTTAAAACCTACAGGTTTTCTTCACTCAAAGCCATTTTTATTCATTGATCTGAGAAAGAAGGCATACTGCAAATTAGTGTGATTTCTCATTTGCTTGGCTGCGTGTTTCCGAACATGTCCAGTTGCTTGGACCAATTTGTATTTCTAAAACACCCACAGAGCCAACCTGTGGCTTATACTGCATCTATGCTGACTTTAGTTACAGTTCAAGTATGTGCCCCACCAGAGCCACATAGAGTTTTGAATTCCAAGTTTTCTTTTGCCTAGAGTTCAAAATGTGCGGTGTGGTGCTCGCTGACAGGCCAGCTATTTTTTTCTTCTTCGGCTGTCTCAAGGAACGTGGCTCCCTTTCTCAGCTGTTACACTGGTCAGTTGTTAAACAGACACCAGCTCAGCCGTGCCTACTTTGATTTCCTTTTTGTCTGTCTGTCAATCTGTACATCCATCTCCATTGCATACTGTCCACCGAATTACTTCGGTTCTGTCGTGCTTCTGGCACCCTGCTTTTTATGCTATTCCAAGACGGCCAAAATTTGCATGTGTGCAAATATCGTCTTGTTTTGGATGAGATAAGTGCGCATAAACTGTGTCTTCAATAGTGGCCATATTTCTTTTTGTCATCACTTTGCAGGCAAGACACGTTCGCGCTCGTTTCGAATTCTGAGGTTAGTCATGTCTTTCGTCACAAATATGTTACCTGCATGTCCATTGAATGAGATTATGGTAAAATCTTTAGAAGGTTATCAATGATTTTTACAGGCCCTCCCACACTGGTTGCAAGGGACAAGTGAAATATCTCGAGCCTGCTGTAGAAGTTTTAAGGGAGAGATTGGTGTGCATTACTTACCCTGACATTTTAAATTAGGAAATTATGTACCATTCCCAACAAGATTGCTTGTAAAATCACATTTCCTTCTCCCTTTTAAAGGAGTATTCTGTCAGCACATCTGAATTGAATAGATTGAAATTTCCGTCTTTAGTTTTAATAATGTCCCACAAGACTTTATTATCTTCTAGTGTTTTCATCACATTAACTTCCCATCAAATTATAATTGCGAATACGAGTTGAAAATGTGGAATAAATCCAACAGAATAATTGATTAAAACAACAAAAACATGGAGTGTCAAAAGGACAGTTTTTCCTTTGACACCACTATTATTTTAACTACCTTCACTCCTTGGCTACGTTCATTGTTTTTAAAAGCGATGACTAGAATTGTAATAAAAACTAAACATATGAAAGAGAATTTATACATTTTATTTGTTCTTGAGAATTTACAACAAAAAATAATAAACACTATTTATTAGATTGTTTATTTACAAGAATCATTTTATTTTTACAACATTCTAAAAATGAATACAATTAGAACAATATGTATCATTTATCAATTTATACAGAAATAAATATGAAAACAATTTTTTATTCATAAATTTATAAACATTTACTAAATTATTAAAATATGTGAACCAAATATAAGCAAATCCTTATTTACCATTTTATAAAGTTTGAATCAATTGGCAATTAGCTGATGTTTTGCCAACCATTCCAATAAACAATATAATATCTGTCTATATTTCTGAGATGAGTTCTTGTAACTATTTACATTGTTTGGACTGTTGTCCTCATCTTTATTGCCATATTCACAGTCTATATTTCTGAGATGAGGTATTGTAACTATTTACACTATTTACATTGTTCGGACTATTGTCCTCATCTTTATTGCCATATTCATGACATTTCAGCTGTTGTACGTTCCAGACACATAGCCCAGTGGATGAAAGCATTGGTTGGGTCCTGTGAGTTGATCCAAATAGTTGTGAGTTCAATACTTGGCTATGGCAGTGGTGAACAAAAACTTGGAGAGTTGATTTAAAGGGAGATAACGGAGACATCCGGAAGAGGCATGGCATGGCGAACTAGAACAACCTACCTCGGTGGCAGAAATATTGCGTTCAATTCGAAATTCCAATCATCTGAAGAAGGCTGGAGCATGCAACAGCTGAAACGTGAATATGGCGATAAAGATGCAGACAACAGTCCAAACAATGTGAATAATTTAAATAAACAATATAATAAATAAATAGTGTAAATAAACAATATTTGGGCACTTCAGCCTGATGTAATGTTAGCATGTTTGTTTCTCTAGATCAATTTCAACTGAATAGTGATTTCGATCTTCACTGGGTGCTCTATACTTTTGGCCTTGTGCCACATCTAATCTTTGTTTAGTAAATCACTATATTTGGGCATTTCATTATGGTGTAATGGTTAGCAAGCTTGTCTTGCTAGATCAGTTATGACTAAGCAGTGAGTTCAATTCTCACTGAGAGCTCCATGCATTTGGCCTTGTGCCACATTTAATCTTTGCTTAATAAATCACTGTATTTTGGCATTTCAAAGTGGGATAATGGTTAGTAAGCTTGTCTTGCTAGATCAGTTATTACTGAGTATTTAGCTTGATTATTGGTGGATGCTTCATACTTTCTGCCTTGTGCCACATCTAAGCTATTCTTAGTAAATCACTATATTAATAATAATGATTAATTACATTTAAGTTGTATGTAAATGTGTACCACCCTATGGTTATTTTTTTTCTTTTTTCTGATTAGCGATTCCAAATTATATTTGATGACATTTATTTATTCAAGTAGCATCAAATATTTTGTATGTTAATTAATAAGAGAGAATATCTCATTAATTAATTTCTAAAATTATCAATGCTTTATGATAATGGGTTTTGCATAAGTATTCAATCTCTTTCACTGATTCTTGATAATTAAGGCTTCTTTAGCATAGATAAATTCTTGTAAATGTTTTCTTTAGACTTCAGTATGTCTTCTGTATCTAATAATTTCTACTTTAGCCATTCTTTTCTGCAGAATCATTCAGATTCCATAGCTTCTGCTTATTAACAACAATTTTCAATTCATGCTCCAAATATTTGATTGGATTTATGTTTGGTAATTAACATAGCCATTCCATTAGACTTACTTTTTTTCTTAAACTCTTTCAAGGCCGTTTTTGAAGAATGTTTTTGTTTGTTATCTTGTTTAAGATAAATGCCTACGGAATCTGAGGTAGATAACAGAAGGTAAAAGAATCTACAATTGATTGTTTTTTTTTATGACTTATCAACCCTTTGTGATTTATTTATAGCCAAAAAATATTTTGGATTGTAAGAACAATACCTTTGTTTTCTTGCATCTGGCTATTGCATTAATAATCTTTGGGAGATAATGATTTTTTCATATACAAGTCGTACTATTTAACAGAAAACCTGATGGGAAGAATGAGTGCATTCATATGTTTCCCAAGTGTGCGTAACAAACTCAACTGGAATTTGAACATGACTTTCTGATTTTTTATTCCAAACAGCTATCCATTAAGGAGAGAGGACAATAAAAGAACAGGAATTTAAGAAAACAAGATAACAGTTGGCATTGCATTTAAGTCTTTGAAGATCAAACTTGACTGAAAAACAAGAAGTGATTTCCACAAGCAAGAGGTGTGAGAGAAGAAACTGTTAGCATAGAACTTGCAGTTACATCTAGACATTTCATAAATGTAGTTTCCCTGGCACATTTTCTATAAACTAGAACTTTTTTGAAATCCTCACAATATTTGGTATTGTTGAAGTTATCGCCCACATTTTTTGTCAAGATTTACTGACTATATTTCGTTCAATTTTGCAAATCAATCAATAAAATTTGAATCAGCTTATTTGTTTAGAAGAATGCTTTGACAAAAATGATGCTTGAGAGTTTAATTTCTTTAATTTAATTTTATAGGACTTTGTGATAAACAATATTTTTTAGAAAATTATTTTCTTCCTTTTTAACACTGACAAATAAATTCTTAGGATTTCTTACTCTTGAGCATGCAACATACAACTGGCCATGTGTAAATATTTCTTTCTGGTGCCAAATTCCAACTTTTGAAACATTTGGCCTTGTGAATTATAGTTTTTGCAAGTGCAGAGTAAGCTGGAAACTGGATTCTTGTAAATATAAAATCTTAAAAGATATGCAAAAAACAATATTGCATTTTTATTTAATAAGTATTTGTTATTTTGATCATTAAATTGTTTTTAATATAGAAGGGGTATTTTTTATGCTAAATAATGAAACTTAATTTTTCTAAAAAAATGAATGAAAATTTATAGTACTAAGCTATGCATCCTAGTAAAACCAATTGTACATTGTACCTGCTTGCACTTCTCCCCAAAATCTGGTTTCAATTTGACAATATATGGCTATTTTAGAGGGTGTGACAGATGGGCAGACAAACGAAGGTCACAGAATTTTATATATAGATATTTTCCTGGTAATTGTTCTAATCAGATTTTGTCTTTGGCTCATTGACTTTACCAATTTAAGCACAGTACTAGATTGTCACTTAGGTCTCATCCTTTCACAGTTAAAATGGCTAGATGTAACCATAAGTTCTCTGCTAACAGTTTCTTTCATTGCACTTGTCACTTATGAAACTCTTTTCTGGTTACTTGCTTTCCAGTCAACTATGATCTTCAAAAATTTAGATGTGATTTCAATAGTTATCTTTTGTCATCTTAATTTGTCTTCTTTTATTGTTCTCTCTCGTTAATAATATTTTTTTTCTCATATTCTTTCACACTCAGTGACGTCTTAGTGGCTTTATTGCTTCCCTTGGGGTGAAATGATAAAAAGAGAGACTGGTAATGACATTTCATCTCTTAAATTATACCTGATTGCACAATTTTTGTCTGCAGCTTTTAATGCAGGCATTTTGAAAGCATTAACATTTTTTTTGTCTGTTGTCAGCTTATTCTGGGTTGTAATAGATTCCTCTAATCCATTTCCTTCAACCAAGAGAGTAGCATGTCAAACAATCCAACAACATGTCTCTCCTGTTTGCTACAGCAATTGCACTTTTTTCTCTAGCGTCTTTAAGCACATTTGATAGATTGAGTAACAGTTCAAATGTGCATACATTAAAAGAGATTCTTGTGAAAGTCTGTCTTTTTTTAAGTATACGGCTTGTAATAATGACATTTTCTTTTTGAGAATATTTTATGCGGGAGACACGTATGAATCCGTTTTTGTGTCGGAGGTAAGCCATTTTTGCTAGTGTTACATGTATGTTTCAATATGGAATACTTTTAACAACTGTCTGCGATATATGAGGGTATCATGACACCCTGGTTGAAAAATCACCAGTCCTAATATTTTTGTCTTCCTCACCATCCCTTAAAAAAAAAAATGTGTTGCTCTCATCAGCAGATATTTTGAACCCAAAACAATTCATAATCATTCACTTAAATTTAATAGACTCTCAGTTGAAAAGGTTGAAAAGAATGCTAATAAGTGTTTTATACTTTTGTTGATGTATTTTTTAACATTTTATTTTGTATGTTTCTTGATATTTGTTTTATATTTTTTTTCATTTAGTTTTATGAGTTTCTTTTGTTTTAATGCTTTTTTTTCATATGTGTTTATAGTTTGTTTAATATTTTTCCTTTCTGTGTTTTTTTTTTTAAACCTGTTGATAAAGTCCAGCATGGATTATGAAATTCAAAAGCTGGCACGTTTGTTGTTAGAAGCTAAACTTTGATCAGAAATTTTCCCAGTCAAGAAAAGTTATGTTGACAAATGTTTGTAAAGTAAATACTTTTTTACATCATTGGACTACAGACATTTGAACATATTCTCTAGCAAAAGGTCTTGATATTGGCATGTCACAATATCAGAAATTTTTTTTTTTTTTTAAGCAAATGCTTGGGCTAGGAAAAAAATCCTCTTCCTTTACATCATCTACTAGCAGCATTCGTTCTCTCATACCTGTTTTATATAGGTATGTACAAAAATCTTTGGTTACTTTAAACCAATGATTCCTAACATGGGGCACATGGTAATATTTTGGTGGGTCATGCATAGGATGTGCATCCTTCAGCTTACTATACCAACAGAATAAGGGAGCAATTCGAGAATGAGTTATTAACAGTGAATTGTTTTCAAGTGAGTCTGCGTGAGAGTGTTAATATTAATGCATGTTAATACGTATGATACATATACAGTATGCATATATAAAAATATTTTGTGTGTATGTATGTACATGTGTAATTGGTGTACATGTAAGAAATAAATATTACAGTGAGGGAACCAGAATTTTAGAAATACCAAAGTGGGGTATGGCCCCAAATTGGTTAGGAAATACTGCTTTAAACTATAAGGTAACAAAAAAAAGTCCTTGTTGTTGTATGGGAAGAAATAATCTATTGTAGCATACCTACGGACAATATAAATATAAAATCACATAAATACAATAGTAAAGATTCATTGTGAAATTCACTTGATTCACTTTTAGCAGTTGACTACTTCTATGCACTCCTGGCAAATTTTATATGTGTTGTTCTTGTCCTAAGTATTATTGTTCATTACCAAGCTTTGTGCGATTATTCTACTCAGTAACCTTACCTAGGTTACATTGGATACACAAATGTGTACGTCATGTGGGTTGTGTGTGTGGGGGTATTGTTCTTGACCAATGCAAGTGCATTGTGCACAGACATCAGTTGTAGCTCGAGCTGTGGTGAGGAAACATGGTGCTGCTGAAGCAGTGGGTTGTCTACTTCATGACTTTAAGGTTGGCTTGTCTACAGCTGCATCAAGTTGCTGAATATGTCAAGCTTTCAAGGATAATGCTGTGTGAAAATACACTGCCAGGCAGTGACTTCAGAAGTTCAAATTGTGAGATCTGTTCCTTTGTTATGAACTCTGCAGTCGCAGGATGATGTGGACAACCATAGAGGACAACAGCCAAACCTGTGATGAGCTTGCCAAATGCTTCTAGGCTTATGATGAAAAGTGGGTTGCATACAACAATGTTCAGTATAAAATGACAGTGGATTGACAAGTATAAATCTCCACAATCAGCATCAAAACTGGAGCTATATGGAAGAAAGAAAATAGAGGATGGGAGTGTTAGAGGTGGTCTTAATAAACTTCTGGGGGTTGGGAAATTTGGCAGACTTCACCTGCACTGCATACGGAAGGTGTACAAGTTGAGCAAGTGGGTACCCGACACACAACAACAAGTGACAGCCTGTTTTTTGTTGCTTTCTTGGCACCACAATGTATCCATATTTGATTGAGTACTCACTAGCGAGGAAAAGTGGGTGCTGTATGACACTCCCAAATGTGCCAGACATTGGTTGTCACAATGGGACCCTATGCCTCACATCACAAGACCACCTCTACACCCACACAAGATCATGCCCAGTCTCAGATGGACTGGTCATCAAGTGGGGCACTATGAGCCAGTGGGCAAAACCCTCAATGTGGACCTGTACTTGCAGCAGTTGAAAAATGTGCAGCAGGAGCTGAAACTGGAGAAGCCAGCATTGGTTAATCGCAAGAGTGTACCCTTCTTCCATGACAATGCCAGGCTTCATGTGGTGTGAATAGCCAGGGATACTATACAGCAAGTTGACTTGGAGACGCTGTGCCATCTACCTTACTTCTACCTTGTACTAACAGATTACCACCTCTTTCATTCCCAGCTTCATGGGAAATCCTTTGCAAATGAGGCAAACTTGTGGCAGACACTCACAAACGTGATTTTAACCCCCAGGGCATTGCACAACTGGAGGTACATTGGCAAAAGTTTCTGGATGCCAATGGAGATTACTTTAAGGACTAAAAGTATGTCAAATTTGCTGTATGCCTGTTTCTTTTTCTAATAAATGAAAAATGGTAAGAACTTTTTTGATTACCTTGTATTACAAACAGTGGCAGGCAGACCAGCTTGCCTGATAGCAAGTGTGCCGCCTATATCAAATAAAAATGCAATAAAAAAACAGACAACCGTTTTAGTAATAAAAACGAATAAGAAAAAATAGAACAGGTCATAAATAAACAGTGCATGAAAAGGATGAAGTAGGGAAAATAGTCGAAAGGTGTGGAATAAAAAAATCAATTATAACCTTCTGTATTTATATTTAGTATCTACCGTCAATAATATGTACAGTACTAATCATAGTAATATGTACATTGTAATTAGTAAGGAATACAGTTTTTTTTCACAAAACTTTTAATTGTACCCTTTTTTTCCCCATATTTATTTTCAAAAGATTTTATCTATTTGTTATGAAAACTAAACAGCATTTTAGTTGTGGATGAGCCCCCTTTGTCCTCTGACAATCAATATTTTTATCCCCAGTCTGCTACGAATTACAAATAATTCTCAGCTTATCAAGGATTGCTTCAAATTGTGTTTTCTACAGATGAAGCAATGACCCTATTGGGGACATTTCATGCCTAATCTTTGTTGCCCAATAAAAGTTGATAGAGGTGATGATGGTTGAGGTGTTTATCGGGGAAATTTCCCAACCCCCAGAAGTTTATTAAGACCACCTCTAACAATCCCATCCTCTATTTTCTTTCTTCCATGGAGCTCCGGTTTTGATGTTGGTTGTGGAGATTTATACTTGTCAATCCACTGTCTTTTTATACTGAACATTGTTGTATGCAACCCACTTTTCATCACCTGTTCTGATATATTTAGGAAATATTTAGGAAGGTACATTTGACATTACTACTGGTTCCAAAAATGGAAAATTACTTATGATTCAACCTAACATTTTCATGTATCAGAGTTGGGTGCTGAAAAGTTCTCAATATAGCTATTTTCCAAAAAACCAATTTTTGGAAAGTAGTTTTGAGCAAAAATATATATATATATATATATATATATATATATATATATATATATATATATATATATATATACAGTTATGATGAGAATAAATGTAATACCCTTCCAATACTTGTTTAATTTAAAAGAGGGCTTAATACATAGTAGAGCAATATTATTTATTTTAGGATATTACAACAAAAACATGTAAGAATCAGTACACAAATGCAGTTGTGTTTCAACATATAATAATGTGTCTCCTCAGATGATTGTAAATTGATGGCAAGTGAATGCTTAATTTTCCATTTTTGTGATTAACTTGCTTTCAAAAGCAAAATACATCCTCATTTTTAAAAAAAAATATAAGGCTTGACGGCTTTACTGTGATCAACCAATCAAATATGACCTACATTAAATTCAAACTAAGCGAAAAAGAAACAGCTACAAATTATAGAAATGTGTCATGGCCAAGATTTGACATCTGACAGCAGCCAGACATTAACTTAAAGACTGATATAAATGGTTACAGTAAATGTACACATACCAGACAGTCAGCCTCCATTAAATTAAAGTGGGAGGTGGGTAGAGAGGTAATTTAACTGAATGCTCAACTAGTTATAAGCTTTGGGGATTTGCAACATGAAAATATTATTAATGATACTAATCAATGTAATTATAGGAACTCAGACCAGTGCCCATTGCTAAACAAATGTTTAACTAAATCTCTTGTTTACCTATCTCTACCATAGTTCACTCACCAATAATTTACCTGAGGAGACACATCGTTATGTGTTGAGACACAATTGCAATTATGTAGCAATTCATACATGTTTTTGTAATATTCTAAAATATTTTGTATTACGAGGTCTGAAGAGTTGAATTCCGACCTTCGTGAAAGAAATATCACCTCATGACATTTTAAGTGTTCGTGTTTTTATAATAATGATTATTGCTCTGTTTTTGATATAGAGCTCTCCCTGGATCTATATCCTTTGGGAAATATCCATACTGTTTACTAATGATATCATTTTATATATATATATATATATATATATATATATATATATATATATATATATATATATATCAATATGATGGGGTATTTATTAACATGGTTAGTTTTGCAGAAGGTTAAAATGCAGTGAAATGAGATAAAGGAATATTTTATAAAAAAAATTGGCCTTAAAAATTTCAGATTATGTGTTTTACCAACCACCATTATAGTCAGTTCCTCCAAATTGGATATTACTTATGGCTCAGCCTAATAAATGCTTTTTTCATCATCATGACTTATTAATTTGACACGGTATAAGCCAATATTTTTGAAACCAAGTACTCACTTGCACAACTCCCATAGACTCCCTGAGGTACCCAGTTCTTGACATACTAGACACTGCTGCTGTGGTTTCAATAGGATGAATTCACTAGCTCCCTGTTTTGAATTGAGTTTTCCTTTGCTTAAACTCGCAGCTAGCCACATTAAACCCATAGCTGGGGGGGGGATAATGGAAGGATTCCTATCTTTCTGAAAGGTAACTGTGTGTAAGTGAATGCAATCAACTTGACTAGAATTTTAACTCTGCTCTCTGATTTCTCACTATAACCCAAGCTGCTATCATTACATTGCCCACACTTCCATTTTGAAACTGAAACAATTTCTAATCTTTCACTTATATTTAATGACATTTTTAATGACTTTTTAATGACATTTTAATGACTTTTTAATGGCTTTTTTTAATGTCCTTTTTAAATGACTTTTTTGTTAATTTTTAAAGGTTGAACATGATGCGGAAAATCGAAGCAAGAATTTTGAATCTCTTTTCCATTCCTGCTTATGTTTGCCATCACTTGGTGATGAACAGATTCAGGTTTTACAGTCTTTTGAATTATTATCTAAATTCCCCAAGTGCCTGTCGACCCTTTTGTCCAGCTGTGGTCAGCCTGCAAGGAATGGGTTACAAAATGATGACTATAAGGTATGTTGGTGAGAATTTTTTTGTTTGTAAGTATAGTGTGTGATGGATAAATTATCATTTAAATTACACAAAAATAAAAATAACACTGATTTTTAACAAATATATTTACCAAAATTCCACAATATCTTGAAATGCTAAAGAGTAAATTTATTGAATAAAATCACCATTGGCTTCAACCACGGCCTCGGATCTCCTGCATCTCTTCTGGATGGTCTTCATGTTTATGTTGGTGAATGCTGTCATAATCTTTGCCTTCAGTTAATCTTTGGTGTTACAAGGGGTTTTGTTGGTCTCTTGCTCAACTGCACCCCACACATAATAATCAAGGGGGTTGAAATCTGGGGAGTTAGGTGACTGGGTTCCCCTGCATGTGTGCCATGGTGCAGAGTCTTGTTGCCAGAAATAGGGTCCTCCAGCAGCCACCTTTTTGACCCCGGGCAGCACTACCTCCTCAAGGCACTTGGTGTAGGCCTCTGTGTTTAGTCTGAGACCCTCTGGAAAGATGAAAGAAAGTATAATGTTGCCATCATGAGTGATCACTCCAAACACCATTTTGCAATCACCATTAAACTCATCCAACTCTTTCTGAATTCTCTGCACTGTCCTCAGATTAATATCCAGACACTCTAAAATGTTTGTATTGGAACTTCCCGTGTGAATGCCATACAGTACGGCATGCCATTTCTGGTGGAGTGAAATGTGTCATTGTGTTCTTTTTCTCACAGACATTGCTCATCATACTGTGCACTTGACAAAAAAAAAAAAAAACAAAGAACACATATGTATGAAATTAAAAAATTAAAATGGTGACGATTTACCCATCATTTGTGTGTGTGTGTATATATATATATATATATATATTAAGACATTTTTATGTTTATACATTCTTTTTATAGATACAAATATTTAAGTAAATGTTCTGTTTATAATAAACAGTATTAACAACATTTACCAGCCTGAATGTCTGAGAAATTTTCATAGAAATTATTCGTCCTCTGACAGGAATTGAACCTGTATCCTACATGGAACCATCATATAGCCTGACATGTTTTACCGATTTAGCCACAGAGGAGCGTTTTGGCTAGCAAGGTCGATTTTACTGTAAATCGAGGAAGCATATTTTAAAATATTTTAAAATAACTGTCAGACTTTGTCCATTTCATATATATATATATATATATATATATATATATATATATATATATAATGTACTTTACAAATCAGGAGGTCAGTTGAATCCACTACCTTGGTTTCAACCTTATGGTATCCTCAGGTCATTTGATAAAAAATCACTTGAAGATAAGTTTGAAACCAAGGTAGCAGATTCAACTGACCTCCTGATTTTTAAAGTTAAAAGATCTACATGTCATTTTTACTTTTATTTTTCCACACATGTATTGAACACTTTTTAATACTACTGTTTCCTTGTCTGATTCAACTCTGACCATTAACCTTTTATGTCTTTTATATATAATATAAAATGGCGACAATTTACCCATCGCACTCTGTGTGCCTGTATATATATATATATATATATATATATATATATCTGTGTATGTCATTGCCAAATGAACTCTTTCTGATTCCCTTGATGCATTTTATAATTAATTTTTTTTTCTTTCGTGTTTGGGTGTAAAGAATATTTTCTTTTGGATTTTTTCCTATTCGCAGGGTGAGATGAGAGTTGAATGCCGAGAAATCCCCAAAGCTCTTCTCTGGGTTGGTGGGGACAAGAGCAAGACAAGTAACAACTTTCCAAGCCCAAACTGGTCAATTATGCGCTGGGATCCACCCAAGAAAGGCTACATTAAAATCGATGACATGTATCCTGTAAAAACTCCTGTTGAAGCAGATATGGGTTACCGAGTTTGTACATTGGGTGAGTAAAAAGAATATATTTCATTTGACTTTCATTCAACAAGCATTGTCATAAATTTCTTTGTCTTGTGTTTTTCATCTTATTTTCTTGCTTGTTTACACCTAGTAGTAGTAGTATTAGATATAATAGTCTTAAGTTGTCTGACTTTCTTTGATAAAGTATTGTTATCATTGTTTTGTTTACTAATAGTAGTATTAGTTATAATAGTGCTATGTTGTCCACATTTCTTAAAGTGGTGTCTATTCTAATAGTTTTTTCTTCTATTTTTTTGTCTTATTTTTATGCTTTTTATTGCAATATTCATATTGTCTTTCATTTTCTGTATTTGATAGCCTAAAAGATGTACTGCCACACAACATTATGAAATCACTTTAACCATAGCAAAAAACCTCTCTCTATATATATATAGAGAACAAGAAATCACAATACTGAAAATATCTTACTTGATTACAACAATAAAACATTGCTTTGTATGACAGACATAATTGTCTGCTGTCTTAATGTTTTCCAAGGTAGTGTTTTACCATTACCTGTGTTTCCCTTCAGTTAGGTCCCTTTCTGTAGTTTCCAGCTGATTAATGATAGGAGTGTATTTGTTATGGGGAAACACACCTATTCTATAGTTAATAGACTCTCCCACCTAATATAAGTAGGAGTAGTAAGAGAAACGAGGGTCAGTCGATGTCGGACGACAGTAGACGACAGTTGAATACGAAAGTAGTCAGCAACCAAGATTACTCTGCATAATACCCATTATATCAAGTTCCTAACGTTTTGTACGTCGAACCTATTTAGGACCAATTTAGTACAAATACAAGCCTCCACTGCGAAATAACTCCACAACAGTATTGCGGTATATTTAGGCATGATGAATTAATTGGTACCAATGACCGTCACAATTGGTAACGTCATATGTACCAGTACCAAGTAACCCAACTGAATGCATTCACAACATGTAAACATACCTATTCTTTCACCCATCCTCCTTCCTTCAATTTATATAATATATATATTTCTCTGTATTCTTAATATATTTCCTAGGGTAGTTTTATTATTACTAGAATTTACTTTCTGTAGTTTCCAGCTGGTTAATAATATATAAATGTATTGAGGCATATTGTGGTATGATGTGTCAACTGGTTATAAGAAATGTAGCAAAGGAGTCAAATTCAATATGGAGTGTAAGGGACGCAACTCTTTCCGTAGGAAAATGTCTTGCACAACGCAAAGCAAAGCAATGTATACCGAACATGGGTGTAATGGCTTCTGCCAATTTCTCCAAGCGACCTGCTTTTATGGAGCCCAGACACACCTCATTAGCATGCGTATAACGTGACCTTGCGAGATTGCATGAGACCATGAATATTAAAAAGTCACGGACACCATCTTGGACCCTTTCTTTCTTTTCTCAACCTACAGGCCAAACAGACGCGAGGGCGTTTGGGAGGTAAGCCATTTCTATTTTCCCCCACAAGAAATATTGCCAGTACTATATGATAATTCTTTTTACAGTACCAGTAGTGTGGGTGCATGGCTCAGTGGTTAGAACGTTTGCATTCTGACCATGAGACTCGGGTTCAAATCTCACCATGGTCGATTTGTCAAAAAGGAGACTTCCCGATTTCATCGAACTGGAGGGGGTGATCCCAGCATGCAGCACCTTTGGAAAGTGCCTGAAAACCATACCACGGGTTGACCCAAGCGTTGTGAGTGAAATTGGGTAGACAAAACCCTTGGGTCTGTCGATAGCATGAAGTCACAAGTCATCGTGTCTGAGGGATTGAGCAATGCTGGCCTTGTTCAAATTGTTCATCATTCTAGAAACTGTAACTAAAGTCTGCTCAGCATAGTTGCAGTATAAACCACAGGTAGCCTCTGTGAGTGTTGAATAAACGCAAATTTGCCTGGGTAAGCATCTGCAACAGGGATTGGCTAGCTACCCTAGTAGACGGGTATACTCAAATATGAATGGCCAGCTCTACATATATACCAGTAATAATAATAATAGTAATAATAATAATAATAATACAGTGTAACCCGGATATAAGAGAGTTGTCGGGACCGGAGAAGAAGTCTCTTATATCCGGGTTTCTCTTATATCCGGGTTTCTCTTATATCCGGGTTTGGTCTATTTTATATACATTAACACAGGCTCTAATTTGGGACCAGAGAAAATCTCTCTTATATCCGGGTTTCTCTTATATCCGGGTTACACTGTAGTAATAATAATAATAGTAATAATAATAATAATAATAATAATAATAATAATAATAATAATAATAATAATAGTAATAATAATAATAATAATAGTCTTTTCACTAGGAATTTTCAGGCAAATATCATACATAATAATGTGGATCCAAAATGCAGGTTCTGTGACAAATACCAAGAAACAATAGACCATCTAATCTCAGGATGTTCTATACTTGCCCCAAATGAATATAAAAATCGTCACGATAGAGTGGGGGCAATACTTACACTGGACAATGTGCAAACACTTTGGAAAATGTGTAAGCAAACACTGGTATGAACATCGGCCAGCGCCGGTTACAGAAATAGAAGATGTCACCATTCTATGGGATTATACCATCCACACAGAAAAATTGAAGCAAATAGGCCGGACATTATTGTCAAAAACCAGAAAGAAAAAAAACTTGCCTACTAATTGATATGGCTTGTCCAGCGGATTGTAACATAGCAACCAAGGAATTTGAAAAACTATCAAAATACAAAGACCTGGAAATTGAAATAGAAAAATGTGGAAATTGAAAACAAGAATAATACCAGTGGTAATAGGTGCACTTGGAATTATAAAAATGGAACAAAACAACACATTGAAAGAATCCCTGAAACCCCAGCTTAAGAGACATACAGAAAATTGTCTTATTAAGTACAGCACACACACTAAGGAGAACTTTGTCTATGTAACGCTAGCAACTTCATCGGAGATAAAAAAAAAAAAAAAAAAAATTAACATGAAATGTGGCCATAACAACACACCACGACCTGCCTTAGGTCTTTCCTTGAGACTTGGTAGGTAGTGTGTCCATAGCAGAAATCGAATGATGATGATAATAATAATAATAGTAATAATAATAATAATAATAGTAATAATAATATAATAATAATAGTAATAATAATAATAGTAGTAATAATAATAATAATAATAATAATAGTAATAATAATAATAATAATAGTAATAGTAAGAATAGTAATAATAATAATAATAATAATAATAATAGTAATACCTTGCAGCCTTACTGTTATGTTTTCCATGGTAGTGTTTTACCATTACCAGTATTTCCCTTCACTTTCTGCTATAATTCCAAGCCAGATAATTATAGGAGAATGTTAAGGCATATTTACATATAATGGATCAGTTAGTATCAATGAATCTCATCGGTACTTGGTGATATATTTCTTTGATGGTGGTAGGAGTAGTAGGTGATTGATTTTTTTTATAGCTTGTCAACCCTTTGTGTGTTATTTAAAACTGAAATATTTTTGTGATTGTAAGAATAATTCTTTTTTTTTTTTTCTTGTGAGTGAATGTTGGATCAACAATGTTTTCTTGGAAGCAAAAATTTTCCAGATATAAATCTGCCTATTTATCCCATAACTGGGTTTGGGGGAGAAGAGATGGATTCATACCTTTCCCTAAGGTATTTCCATATAAGTGAATGTAATGAACTTTACTAGAATTTGAACTTGGCTTTCCAATTTCTCAGAGCTGATTACACCATCCTCACATCCATAGTAATCCATAGTAATGATGATATCCTTTGAGTAAATACTACTGTGGAGTCAAATTTGGTACAAGTAACTATTTGAGGTAAAATTATTACTTATCGTAGTGAGTACTGGGATAAAACTGCCCTGAGGATGTCTCAGTTTTGCATATAAGGCATTTTTTATAGACCACCCATTCTGTGATGTAAGTTAGAAGAATAAATTGAAAATAATGAAAATTGTGGTCAGATTTGAACTTGTATTGCTTCTTTTTGGGAGCCTCTCTGATTGAGACAGACTATAAAATCTAACTTCAGCTAAAGCTGATGTCATTTCAATTTAGTTATAACTTTTTTTAAGTGAAATTTGCCCCCTTGCAACATTCAGCTGTATCAAAAGAGAAAAAGAAAAAACAAAAAAAAAAAACGAAAAATATTACTGGTGAAATGGTGACTAAAGCTGATGGTGATCCCTAAATCTTTTAAAACGTAGAAATAATTCAAGGATAAATGTCTAAGGTCACTAGAATCATGTTTTGAATATGACAAAAGCGCCATTTCCATAGTCAGGCCTTTTTTTAAAAATGAATATTAAATAGCTGAATGTAGCCTTAACAGAATGTCTTGAAAGGGCAGTGAAAAAGATGCTCAAAAAATAAAACCAGCCTACCATAAAATAAAATTTAACTTCAATGTTAACATATACCTTAAAAATGCTGTTGAATATTGTAAAAATTTAAAACTCATTGTATTTGTATCTCTTGCTTATATAAAGAATCTATTCTTGTTTGTATTTTCGGAGTGACAATTTCGTTAATAAATATTTGCACAAGGGAGATAACTATATTTTACCTGTTAGATCCAAGGGAGATAATTAGAGGCAAGATTTAGTTCTCTAGTTATTTGCAAGGGAGGAAAATTTTCGGAATTTTATAATTACAGGATCGATCGAGAAATAAAACGAAAGAGACATTAATAAAAATAATAATAATTCATAACTTGACATTATTATAAATTAGGAAAAAAAACAATATTATTAGTACATAGTTATCATTGATGTATTGTAAGTATAGTCTCAAGCTTGACATTTGTAAATAAATATATAATGTGCAGTAAACAGAAACTCTATAAAGTATTTTTCTTTATTCATCGAAAAATTTTTTTTCTTCAGGTAATAATGTCCTTAATGTATATTATTTATAAAAGCAAATAAAAGCCTATCTAATTTGACAATTAGATAGTTTTATTGCAGTTTTTATTTTACGATTTGGAGCAGATTTTTTAAAAAGTTGGCAGTAGTTGTGAAAAAAAATTTGAGATTTAATTTCTCCAAGAAGTACTGCTTATAAGTAATATAAAACAATTTGCGTCCACTTGGAAATTCTAGAAAATTTCATAAAATTAATTTATGGAGTGGGGGTAACAGATGTAAAAAAAAAAAAATATTTTTACCAAGATTTTTTAAAAATAAAAATTTCGAAAAATAAATTCATTAATTTTTTAATAAGTTTTGTTATAAAATAAAATAAGACATATCTCGGCTGATTTACAGGCAAATACTCAAGATGACCATTATCTTCATTTACAAATATTTCCGACACACGTGTTCCGGTCGAAAAACAAAATAATATTTAAAGTGTTCTGTTTTTCATCCAATAAAAATGCTTCCCTCCTAATTATACTCGCTTCGTTTTTTGAGCCTGTTAAGCCATAAAAAAACGCTATAAAAGGGATCACACAGAAGTTCAACAGGCAGTTAACAGGTGGCCAGTGAACAGACCTGTCACAGTCAGGCCGAGCGATCAGCAGCAGGGGAGCATCAACCACCGTCAACATGTGTGAACTACTATGAGAGATCGACCTAGATCCAAAGCCGGCTTATGAACTGTACCACAAGCTAGCTGTTCCAAACCCACGCGTTCCTGTTGAAATAAACCACGTAAATCTATTTCTGCTGTTAAATTTCTTTCTTGCAACCATACGCTTGTCTATAACAGTTTTTTTGAAAAGTTTCATTAAAATTAGACAATTATTTGATTTTTGCAAGAATTTCCAAATTAATGGGTTTTCTCCCTGAAACTGCTACACTAAAATGACCCTTACCACAAGTAGTACAGTTAACAAAAAAAAACCCAAAAAAAACTCGACTTTTGACCGAAATTTAGAATGTGTTTGAAAGAAGGAAAAATTTTTTAAAAAATAATTAAAAAATACTTTGTTCTTTCCTCTTAATAATAACATAAACATTTTAGCGATAAAACTTTGCTTTTATTAATTTGGGGGCCTTTTATCATTATGCTATACTGATATTTTAGCGAATTATTGGAGGTACTTTTATAAAATGTATTTATATTATGAACTGGGCCCCATTTCTAAAATGATAAAATAATCAAATTTTATTTTATGTTGGGATCCTTCCTTTTAATTCACTCCAGCAGTTATTTATTGTAAATATTAATTCATCCCAAGAAATTATAAATTTTAAATCAAAGTTTGTTTAGCTTGCCTCGCAACATTTCCAACCCTCAGAATGAAAAATTACCAGAAATCAGGGAGTTATTCCCATTTCGTAAGTATGGATGATATTCAAGGTACTTATAAGGAATATTTTACAATTTAAAAAAAAATCAGTTTTTGGCTTGTTTATCTGGGCAAGTACAAATGCTGCCACCACACATAGAAATTGTGCACTTGATAGTGCCCAGATTTGAAGTGATTGCAAAGGTCAACCCAACTGCAATGGAGTGCAATGGAAGGGCCTTGCTCTTGCCTTGGTGTGAATTTTAGTAAATATAATTTCTTTTTATTTTGTGCTGAATTAATGGAAAAGATCCTCATTTTGATAGGTTCAGGAGGTAGAAGAAAGTGCTAACCTACAAAAATTATTTGCCTTCCCCCAAGCAAACAAAGAATTTTCCTATTTTTTACAAGCAGACTAGTCAATTGAAGTAGTGTCTATCAGAAGAGTTGAATTCTTGCCTTTCCCAAGAGGATTAGTGAAAAGTAAAGACAAACTACCTCAGGTGAAATTTGAACTTGCCTTCTTGATTCTAATTATCATGCTGGTAACCATTAAGCCACCTCTGCTTCTCCATATATGCATATCAGTAAATTTTAAGTTTTGTTTAGTCTGGCACAAGGCAACGAGTATCAGGGTCCAAATGAAAGAAAATTAGATTAGAAAACTTCTTGCATGTGTAATTTTTTTTTTTTTTTTGTAGGAGGTTAGAACCAAGAAGTGAAGCAAATGGCAAACTGAAGTGTAGGGGTCGGAACTAAATGCCTGGCAATAATGACCATGCCTGGAGGGCAATAAGCGATTGGGGTATTCTTTTGATGTGCATACTAATATTGAGATTCTTGTGAACAGGCAGGGCACAATGTGACAATGTAAACATGGATGGAGACAGGCAATAAGACAGAAATTTGTTCCCCCCCCACTCCCTCACTGAGGTCAGAAGAGCAGGGTTTTGACTCACCCAGGTTCATCTTAAGTTTATTCTCAAAGTATAAGGTGATGCTTTAACTGCTGTGAAATTAGTATTTAAAATTTTTGGTTTGACACCAGTTTTAATATTGATCATAGGTACTAAAGGGAATTTTTTATCATTCCAATATATAGGTTCACCTATTGTCTACTTCATAGTCCTCTCTTTTAAACATGAGTAGAGGTTTATCTCTTGTTTTGAATTGGATTTCTGGCTCCTAAATTCTATGTCATCCCTGTACTTCTAATATCTCTGCATAAAATCTAAAATTTATACTATTACTAGCTTAAAAGCTGCCCTATTGGGCGACATTTAAGCTAGCTCCTATGGAGGGCTCTTGATTGGGCTTTCATCACAACAGGCAGAGAGGAATAGATATGACAACTCAAAATTGGTCGCCACATTTAAGTACTGCATTAATATTCAAGTTTACCTTTAAAAAATTCAACAATAATTCTTCTGCCACCATTTAATTTAAACACAGTTTGATGTATATAGGTCCTTACGTTCTGAACAAATAATTATTTTTATTTCATGGGTGATTTTTCGCTGAATTTTGCAATGAATTTCAATTATTCCCAAATTTATTTCCATGTTATAAAAATTGTACAAAAAAATTTCTTGAAAAAATATCACATAAAAAGTCGATGAAATCAATCGCAGTAATGAAAACTTGAGAATCCAAAATTTCACGATTGCTGATCCGGAATATTTTAATTTGCTCACGGACAATTTTATTTTGAAACACTAATTTGAGAACAGTAATTTTTTTTTTCATTTGAACCTGAGCTATTGAAAGGTAGAGTTGTGTCCCCTTAATTTTTTTTTATTAGTAGAAGCCAAGATGGCGAAATTCGAAAACAATCGCAGTAATGAAAACTTGGTAACCCAAAATTTCAGGATTGTGAGCTTGGATCTGGCCTGGAAGGTTTTTAATTTGCTCACAAAGTTGTCCTGATTCCAAAATGGTATGATAAGTTGGTCTGCAGTCTCTAGGAGTAACGCTGAAAAAGTGTAACACACTGGCATTGGCATTTATTATATAGAAAAAGATGAGTTAATGAGAGTTGTGTCCCTTTAATTGAAAAATTCTGAAACACTGATATTGGCATTATATAGATTGGGTTTCTTGCTCCTTTTAAAGATTTTTTTTATTCTCTTTCACTTCCAGAAGCCTCTTACATCTTAGTGGTGTTATTGCCTTGTTTGATTAAAAAAAACCCAAAAAACTATAGTTCATACAATACAAGGCCTAATTGCCACTGAAGATAGAGGGTTACTGAATGAGGTGCGTAAAAGTAGGATGTAAAGTTTATAAGAATATGGTGGATAGATAATGATTGATCCTATACTTGAAGAACATTATAATGTTTGAGAAAGCATCTATGAGGGAGTTTATTACACAAAGAAGAGCTACTTGAGAAGAAGCAGGCTGAGTCAATCTTCCTTCTTATAAGTGGAATTTCTTTTTTTTTTTAATCATTTCATAACACTCAAGGCAATAAATGCCAGTAGCATGCAAGGGGTTACTTTAAATGAAGAAAGCAGAGAGGACCATAAAAGAACAAGCATCGATATGAAGACAATCATGGGAATTCAATCCTGTGGACAAGCAAAGCAGATCTCAGCTGTAAAGATGGTGACACTAAAAAATGGAACTTGTTTGAATATTTGACAGGGATGTATCAATAGAGTACCAATAGTCTTGCTATATTATAAATCTACCATTTGTCCATGAATTGAATATTGTTATCACATTTGGTCTGGTGCTTCTGATATGTATTCAGAGATTCTTGATAAAATCCAAAGAATCTGCAATGTTATCGATCTTGACCTGGCATCTTGGCTTCAGTCACTTTCCCCACTGCCCTAATGTAGCTTTACTGAATCTTTTTCTATAAATAATTGTGGTAATTGTTCCGATGAGTTTTCCTCGATGGTACCTAGACTTTATGAATTTATGTACAGTACTAGATTGGCAGCTAGGTCTCATCATTTTACAGTTGAAATGGTTAGATATATGCTAATATTTTCTTCTCTCATTTCTTGCTTGTAAAACTCTCTTCTGGCTTCTTGCTTTCTAGATGACTTTGCTCTTCAAAAAGTTAAATGCAATGTCAAACTTTATCTTCTTAATTGTTATAGTCTGTGCTAATAGGAATATATACTTGACAAACATGGTGGATAAAATAAATAAAGGTTTATTGTAAAAACCAGTACAATAAGAAATGATTGTGTGCACAATCGCTACAAGTCAATCCAGTAGTGAGTGCTGCTATTGGAAGGTTGGTAGTTCTCGTGTAGTCTGAGCCATACTCAACAGATCCCAGGTAAACGATATTTACCAGCCTCCCCACAAGGTAGGATGTGGCACAAGGCCGAATTTAATGTGGGTCAATCCGAGCCTGTAGGCTCAACCAAAAATTCACCGTAACCCTGCATAAACGGGTGTGGGTCTGTCTACCTCCCTGAACGAGACTCTACCCTTTGGGTTTCTCTCTGCCCAAAAGCAGAGAGTTTGACAGCAGCTAAGATCCGAGTAATGGATCCCAGCTAAATTCCTGTAGTCTGTTGTCTTACGGATACTTATAGGTAGTTACTACCTATAGTGTAGTCAGTCATAGGGTTATTCCATTACATTATTAATTCTTGTTCTTTTATTGTTCTCGTTCCTTAATAACGTTTTTATTTTTCCTATATTCCTTCACACTCAATAATCCCATGTTTCTTAGTGACTTTATTTCCTTGCTTGTGGTGAAATAATTAAAAAGAACAAAAACATTGCATCTATAAGTAAATCCGCCTTTATTTATCTTCGGTTAAGCGTGCTAAAATATTTTGGTAAATTTTAGCAACTTTTATTTTCGATTATTGTTTAAAATTTAATCTAAGGAAAGCACATTTGAATTCAGCTGAAAAAGGCTTTTTTCTTTGATATTTATCTTTTTATTCATAACATCTGATAATCAATTTTTGCCAAATTTTCTCTTCAAGGGAAGTAACTCTGAATATATTTTTTAAGAGTTATTCCCTCTTTAAAAATTGAAATTCAAGTTTTAAATGTTTATCGTATTTCCTCGAATGTGTTGCAGGAAGAGTTCGCTTATCTTTTCTCATTTGCAATGGTTCTGTTTATCTTTTACAAATTATAAAATCAAAACAAATTACTTTTAAACAAGAGTAGCAAAACATTTTCCTCCAAGATGTATGAACCTCTCAGAATATGTTCTTAAGAACATGTGACAAGACGGGACACGAGAACAAGAAATTGTTGTCCTCACAGGAGGAAGAGAACGTTCACTGAAATTTTTTTAAAAATCGGTGAACCTTTGAAAATATTTTAGTTTCTCTACTAATTATCTGAAAAAAGATCATACCATGATGAAAAAATGCTCCAAACTTGATAAAAACAAAATTTTATCGTAAAATCTTTTGTTATTATCGTAGTGACGCAGTGTGTTAGCCAATCTGTATCAGTGACAAAATACAAATTAAACTGACCCCCTGCTATTTTTTACTAAATCAAATGCAACAAAGACAACAACAACAAGAGAAATAATTAAATAGGCAGATATTTGTTTTAACAGAAAATATTTTTATATAACAACAAGTACACATGATATAATAAAGTGGTTTAAAATACTTTAGAGTTCTTGCTTGTGTGATCAAGGTAATATAAAAGGTATTATGCTATAGATCTGGTAAGGAATTAAACAGTCTATATTGATGATGAAAGAGAATGAAATACATTGCTTGACTTACTGTAGAGTTGTCTCGCTTCTACTAATATAGATACAATTTCCTTTATGTTGTTAAGATATTGAGTGAGTTGGTTTATGAATCTCGTCTTCGTCGAATTGGTCACTAGATGAGTTGATATTGAAAAGAAATTGAATGCCACAAGCTGGGTTGATATTAATAAAAATTAACTTTTAGCGAGGAAGTTGGGTTTCATGGATTTGTGTGATGAGTTGATTATTTTAAGGACTCAAAGTCGTGTCGAAGTTTCATATTTATGATTTTTCTTGATCATGTGGGAGCTTGATACCATTTACATTTTTTTTGGTGTGTTGAACGTTGAATGGGTCAATTCAAGGTCAACCGTATGGACATAGGCAGAAACATGGCGTTATTATTTATGGACCAATCAGAAAGCATTGTTTCATGCTGAACTCTGGAGCCGATTTTAATTGGTTCAGCACAAACAGAGAATACTTAGCTGTGATCCTCTTTTAACAGGTTTAAAATGGAGAATGTAGAAATCTAATTCTACATTATTAACAGGAAAGACCAAAGTATTTTTTTGATTATTTAATGATATTTTTAAATCCCTTTTTAGCATGTTCAAAATTTTGTTTAAATATCTTATTTTTTTTTGGGGGGGGGAGACCAAAGATTAGTTTAACGTCTTTTTTGCAATGAAAAAGTACATTGATTTGGAAATTCTTGTAAAAATCAAATATTTGTCAAATTTTAAAGAAACTTTCAGGGGTTATTTTATTTATTTATTTTTTTTTTAAAAAAAAAACCTTGGTAAAAATATGTTTCCTTTTTGTATACTTGTTACCTACCACTTATTTAATTTAAGGAATTTCAAGAAATTAAATTTTGACCCTCTTAATTTTTATATCAGTTAAAAGCAGATCTCCTTGGAGAAATTAAATCAACTTTGTCTTTTGTAAAACATAAACCTCAGTTACTGAAAGTCTGCTCTGAATTGAAAAATAAATGCAATAAAACTAAGATAGTATTTAATTAGAAACACTTTTAATTGCTTTTATGAATAAGATATATTAAAAACACTATTGTCATAAAAATTTTTTTATGAATTTTTACAAGAATTGTTTTCATGTGTTTTAAATATTAATTAGAATAATTTATAAAGTTTCAAATCTTTTAAATTTCTGCATAATTTTGCCCCCATGAGGTCATATTGTTAAGTAAAAACTATATTTACAATCAAATGGTAAAGCTTAGTAAAAAAGTATATTTACAATCAAATGGTAAAGCTTAGTAAAAATCAAACACTAATATTTTTAAAAGAATTTTGAATTTTTTTGTTGTGTATAAATGTGCTGCTTTTTGTAGATATGGGTGTTCATTATCAGAAAATAAGAGCGATAACCATAGCAAATTTAAAGTCAATGTATTTAAAATTCAATATAACTTTACATAATGGAGAAGATTTTCCTAAATTTTTAAGATTACTGTGTACTTAAAAATTATGTAAAAATGGCACTCCTGTTATAGCCTTCAAATTTTTTTTGTAGATATAGCCACCGTAGAAAAACATTAGATAACATCCTTCTATCATGAAGCTGCCAAAAAACATCAAGCCCTTAAATAAACAGCTACTGCAATATTTTAAATTTAAAGTAAATAATATTTGTTTCAAATCAGATTAATTAAAATTTAATTGGCTAATATTCCTCAAATTTATTTTTGAAAGATTTTTTTTAATGAAGGAATTATATTATGATAGCTAAAATGGTGCTAATCAGTTATTTTAGCAAAAAAAAAACAAAAACAAAAAACAACTCCTTTCAGTCAATTTAAGTTAATTTTAAATTAGTTTTGAAATAGAGCAATGTATTGTGTTTATTGGAAATATTAAATTTCATCTATTAACTTGAAATTGAAATTGAAATAAAAACATCAAGAAAAATTTTTCATTTTTAAAAATTAATTTTAAATCTTAGGCATCATTTTTTCTTTGAAGATATGCAATTTTAGGCCAAGTAAAATTCATGTTGCGAAGAGCATGAATTTTTTTTTTGAAGAAGAATACAAATGAGAGAGTTTCAATTTTCACTTTATTTCATGGAAAATTGGAATAAAATAACCCACTGCATAGAGTAATTGGCCATGGTTAAATGTAATTGGCAGAAATGCCCGGCAAACAGAATTGACAAAGTTTGCAATAAAGAATAACAAAAGAAAAGGACAGGGCAAAAATAGTATTAAGCAAATGATATTTGGAAGAAAAAATAGACAGCTACAGTAATGAGAGCAAATGTTCACAAAGTAAGAATGGCGTTAACACACAAAAGAGATATAGACAAGTGATCACGTCTTCCTGACTTCATGACAAGAAAGAATAGAAACATGGTAGATGAGACCGAAAAGTGGCCTATCTTATTGGCTAGGATGAAATCCCAGCATGCATCTGTAGGATTTGTCTATAAATTTGGGGAGGGGGATGTTTTTGCAGTCATTCCAACAAGGATTGGAATCAATTTTTAAAAAATACAAACAAAGTTTTAGTTGTCATTTTATTTTGTGGAGAATTGGAATAAATTAAACAAATGAAGTGGTGTGATTTCTCTTCTTTTATTTCGAATTTGAAATAAAATTGACAAGAAAGTTATCTGAAAAATGAGAAAGGGTATTTGATATAATGAATATGCATACACCTGGGTTCCCCCTCACAGTAATATGATTGGCTGGTGTCAGACATAAATACAGACTGATGTGGAGGTACAGGGATGATGCCTATTGTCTTCGCTTATTGCCTATTGCCTACCACTACGACGAGGACCAGTCCATTACGGTTACCTGCTACATTGTCCTACATGGTTACAGTAGTCCAAAACGACTTTGCTACTTCGAACAATTATATCTCTTTCCCGGACATATTAGTATTGCTATTCACTATCAATTAATTTAGCTGTTGTTTTTTTTTTTTAAAATGAAAAAAAATATGATTCCTAATATTTAAAATTAAAAACACAGATTTTCCTATTCCGAGGAGAGACACTTACTTAAAAATTACTTTTTGATGCAGGGCAGGGGTGCTTATTTAAAGAAATGGAGTATTCAGTAATAATATTAATTTATCCGAGTATCTGAGATGAATTATTGTCCAATTTTATAAATATTATTTTATTTCAGTTGCTATTCTCAGGTTGTCATTCTATGGTCGTTATGTAAGCAATACATATCTGGCTATACTCGACTGCTAACGGACAGCCATCTTGCTTTTATGTATAAAGAAGCTTGTTTTTAAATTATATGCCCAAATTTCCCTTTTCTGTTACACGATGCCATATTATATGCCTGCTATATTTGCTTAGATTTTATTTTATATACAGGGTGTGGCAAAAATACCTCCCACATTTGAAAGGTAGACAAAAAAAGACCAAGGTAACTACTAGTAAAAATTTATTTTAATGGTATTTTAAACAAAGGGCTGAAATTTTTATTCATTTCATTTTAAAGATGACATCCTCCTAAGGGTAACCTCTATTCACCATACACTGCTGTAGACGATTTCTAAAGTTTTCCATCACCCTGAAGTTCGAGGGCTTCAATGTCTTCCAGTTGGCTTTCTTTTAAGCAGTGAACCTGTGGCCATGACATTTTCAACCCATATCTGTATCGCGTTTTCTATCCGAAACAGCATCATTCTGATGTAGTATGAAATGAGCACGAAAATATCTCTTTGTTTCAATTACAGATTCACCAGTCTTAAATAAAAACATTTCAGCAGTAAATGCACTGTCTGTACTGGTGTAAGCCATAATAGTAACTGATTTTATCAGAAAAATAAATGGTAAGACATTAGTTCAATGAAGACACCATTGTCACTTACCTAAGTTCATTAGCACCAACCAGATGACAGTTTAAAATGTGGGAGTTATTTCTGCTGCAACCTGTGTTACTGAAGAATTTTTGTTTGAATTTCTGGGATGAGGAGTTATTATTTACTTGCAAACTATTGTCTTCATCTTTGGTGTTGTTATTGCAAGGTTTCAGCTGTTGTGCACTCCAGTATTCATCAGTTATATTTGCTTAGATTTTTTTTTTTTACACTACTGAAGAAATAATGTATGTTTATTTTTTCTTTGTTATTTTTGTTATAACATACCCATTATCATCTGTAGGTATGTCCCCATTCATACAAATACAGTAGTAAATACTGTATGTTGGTTTAGAGTAAGAGATTTGTCTCCAGCTGTGCTGGGCAAACTCTCAGCCTTCAGGCATAGAGGATTCCCAGATGAGGCTATGTCAAAGGGCAGAGTCTCGTCTCAGGAAACGGTTACCTGGCCCCATTTTATACAGGGTCTACGGGGAATTTTTGGACGAGCCTATGGGCTCGGATACCCCGCATGAAATTCAGCCCTGTGCCACATCTGACCGTGTGGGGCAGTTAGTAGATATCCTGCAGTTGGAGATTCATTATGTACTACTTTTTCTATGCACTGTTGACAAATCTTATATGTGTTGTTCTTGTCTTAAGTATTATTGTTCCTTACCAACTTTTGTTTGATTATTCTATTCAGTAACTTTCCATAGGTTACAACAATTTTGAACATAAACCTTTTGTTTTTGTTTTCTCTTTCAGGGGTTGAAATCTATGTGCTGGGGGGTGAGGCTAAGCTTGGAAGCAACAAATGGCAGATGAATACTTGGTCTTACAATATGCTGAGGCGAAAATGGACAATGAAGGCTTCTCTTTTGGAGCCACGACGTCACCATGCTGTCTGTGTGATGGACAATGACATTTATGTGATTGGCGGCTTTACCAAACACAGAATCATCACCAGCTCAGTACATTGTTATCATTCTGATAATGGTAAGTTGAAAAGAAAAGAAAAATGCACTGGTACACCATTGATTACTTTTTTTTTTTCCAGCTCTCTTTGATCCAGAACTGTGTTGGATTAATCCTTCTGCCAGACTAATAGAGATTGTTTAATAACAATTCAGTAATACACTTCTGAATGGTATGTGGGATAATCATTATTTACTTTATTTACTGAAGATGGCTAGAGGGTACAATGGCTGAAAAGTTGCAATGATAAAAACAAAGATGAGGACATTAGACTAAATGTAAATAATATAAATAAGAATCATTGACCTCTTTTTAAAATCAGTTCACCTCAAGCAAGGTAATAATGCCACTAAGATGCAAAGGGCTACTGGGAGTGAAAGAGAATGAGAAGACTTTAGACAGAACCAGAAACCCAATCCTAAACTAGAGTCAAGGAATAAATCTCCAGCCCTGTTCAAAAGACTGGGAAAGTTTGTTAACCAAATTACTCATGTCAATAAATGTTTATGCTAAAGGAGTTGAATTAATCACATCAGTGTGAACCAGTTGCTCCCAACCAATTTTGGGCCATGCCCCCCCCATCCACCCACTTTGGCATTTCTAAAATTCTGGTGCCTCCCTGTAATATTTTATTCTTACATATTCAAAATTTTACTGCCATTCATCTAAAGGAAGCTTAAAAGGCCATTAACTTGTTCTCTAAACAAGCCTCCAAAGACCATGGCATCCATAAAAGAGAAAAATTGAAAAAACCCAAAAAGACAGTTAAATATATATAGTTTCAAAACATATAATAGAGAACTGAAAGGTAGAAATATAAAATATTTGAATGAAATGTTATTCTGTAATATACTTTGATCATTTTAATCATGAAATAATAATGCAAAATGAAATTTGAGCTCACTAGAAAACAATCCACTGTTAATGATTCATTTTCGAATTGTCCCCTTACTCTGTTGAAATAATAAGCCAAAGGGTCTACATCCTTCACATGCCCCACCAAAATATTACCATACCCCACTGGTGGGTCATAGTAATATTTGTGATGAAAGACATGACTTACCTCAGAGTTCAAAATGAGTGCGAACGTGTCTTGCCTGCAAAGTAATGAGGAAAAGAAATCTGGCCACTATCGAAGACACAATTTATGTGTGCTGATCTCGTCCAAAACGAGACGATATTTGCATACATGCAAATTTCGGCCGTATCAGACTGGCATAAAAAGCGAGGAGTCAGCAGCACGACTGGTCTGCCGGCAAATGGCGCACTGCACTTTATGCCCCCCCCATCACCACTTTTTTCTTTTTTGTTTACTACAATATTTTGCTGAGTTATTCAAACTGCTTGCTCATCATTGTGTCTCTAATTAAGAGATGGTTTTAAAATCAATGCTGAACTTGTATTTCTGCAATGTGGCTTATTCAATTTTTATTCTTAATTTATTGTTGTACAGGTACGTTTTTAAAAATGGGTTAGCATGTACAAGAATGAAGAAGATTGTTGGTTAGTTGTTTATAACATCTTTAAAGCAAGAGTGGGTTGCGTTGTCTTTCATTTTTTATTTCACCCCGAGCCAATAAGATATAAGGGGTTATTGACAGTGAAAAAATCTGAGAAAAACATTGAGAAGAGCAAACAAAAAAAAGAACATGATTCAAGAAGATTTAAGATGACAATTAATGTTGCATTTGAATTTTGATCATAGTTGACAGGAAAGTAAAAAGCCAAAAAAAGAATTCCACTGATAGGAAGTGTGAAAGAAGAAACTATCAGCATAGAACTTACAGTTATGTCTATTAGCCATTTCAACATTGGGAGCTAAGTCTTATAATATTAATCTCTTACTGCACTTAAATTTGTGAAGTTAAGGTAGCAAAATGGAAAGCTCATCAGAATAGTTACCATAAAAATATTTAAAAAAAAGGTACCGGGAAGCTATGTTATGATTGTGAGAGAGAGTGAGTGAAGCCGAGATGCCAGGTCAAGATTGATGATATTGCAGATTATTCTTTGGATGTTGTCAAGAACCTCTAGATGCATATCAGAAACTTTTTTCTCCCATATCATTTCATCTTAAGCAAGGTGATAATGCCACTAAGACACAAGGTTTGGTTTGGTTTATTTTACTTTATAGCATATCAACCTCAATGGTTTATTTAATGCCGACAACATTTTCAGGATAGATTCATATGAATAGAATATGTATTTTTTGGTTTAGATTGGTTTCGTTTATTTTGTTTTACGGCATATCAACTCAATGGGTTATTAAATGCCGACAACATTTTTGGGATAGATTCGTATGAATAGAATATGTATTCTTTGGTTTAGATTGGTTTGGTTTATTTTGTTTTACGGCATAACAACCTCAATGGGTTATTTAATGCCGACAACATTTTTAGGATAGATTCCTCTGAATAGAATATGTATTCTTTGGTTTAGATTGGTTTGGTTTATTTTGTTTTACGGCATATCAACCTCAGTGGGTTATTTAATGCCGACAACATTTTCAGGATAGATTCGTATGAATAGAATATGTATTCTTTTGGTTTAGATTGGTTTGGTTTATTAACAACCTCAATGGTTTATTTAATACAACATTTTTAGGATAGATTCTATGAATAGAAGATGTATTCTTTGGTTTAGATTGGTTTGGTTTATTTTGTTTTACGGCATATCAACCTCAATGGGTTATTTAATGCCGACAACATTTTTTAGGATAGATTTGTATGAATAGAATATGTATTCTTTGGTTTAGATTGGTTTGGTATATTTTGTTTTATGGCATATCAACCTCAATGGGTTATTTAATGCTGACAACATTTTAGGATAGATTTGGAATAGAATATGTATTCTTTTGGTTTAGATTTGTTTGTTTATTCTGTTTTTATGAATATCAAGATGGGTTATTTAATGCCGACAACATTTTTAGGATAGATTTGTATGAATAGAATATGTATTCTTTGGTTTAGATTGGTTTGGTATATTTTGTTATACGGCATATCAACCTCAATGGGTTATTTAATGCTGACAACATTTTTAGGATAGATTTGTATGAATAGAATATGTATTCTTTGGTTTAGATTGGTTTGGTATATTTTGTTTTATGGCATATCAACCTCAATGGGTTATTTAATGCTGACAACATTTTTAGGATAGATTCGTATGAATAGAGTATGTATTCTTTGGTTTAGATTGGTTTGGTTTATTTTGTTATAAGGCATATCAACCTCAATGGGTTATTTAATGCCGACAACATTTTTAGGATAGATTTGTATGAATAGAATATGTATTCTTTGGTTTAGATTGGTTTTGGTTTATTTTGTTTTATGGCATAACAACCTCAATGGTTTATTTAATATTTTTAGGATAGATTCGTATGAATAGAATATTTATTTTTTGGTTTAGATTGGTTTTGTTTATTTTGAATCAACTCAATGGGTTATTAAATGTAACATTTTTGGGATTTGAATAGAATATGTATTTTGGTTTAGATTGGTTTGGTTTATTTTGTTTTACGGCATAACAACCTCAATGGGTTATTTAATGCCGACAACATTTTTAGGATAGATTCCTCTGAATAGAATATGTATTCTTTGTTTTAGATTGGTTTGGTTTATTTTGATGCATATCAACCTCAGTGGGTTATTTAATGCCGATTAACATTTTTAGGATAGATTCCTATGAATAGAATATGTATTCTTTGGTTTAGATTGGTTTGGTTATTTTGTTTCGGGCATATCAACCTCAATTTTTGACAACATTTTTAGGATAGATTCCTATGAATAGAAGATGTATTCTTTGGTTTAGATTGGTTTTGTTTATTTTGTTTTTAAGGCATATCAACCTCAATGGGTTATTTAATGCCGACAACATTTTTAGGATAGATTTGTATGAATAGAATATGTATTCTTTGGTTTAGATTGGAATATATTTTGTTTTATGGCATATCAACCTCAATGGGTTATTTAATGTTGACAACATTTTTAGGATAGATTTGTATGAATAGAATATGTATTCTTTGGTTTAGATTGGTTTGGTATATTTTGTTTTATGGCATATCAACCTCAATGGGTTATTTAATGCTGACAACATTTTTAGGATAGATTTGTATGAATAGAATATGTATTCTTTGGTTTAGATTGGTTTGGTATATTTTGTTTTATGGCATATCAATCAATGGGTTATTTTGACAACATTTTTAGGATAGATTTATGAATAGAATATGTATTCTTTGGTTCAATTGATTTGGTTCATTTTGGCTGCATATCAACAGGTTTTTAAGGACAACATTTTTAGGATTCGTATGAATAATATGTATTCTTTGGTTTAGATTGGTTTGGTTTATTTTGTTATAAGGCATTCTTTGACAACATTTATAGGATAGATATGAATAGAATATGTATTCTTTTGGTTTAGATTTTGGTTCATTTTGTTTTACGGCATATCAACATCAATAGGTTATTTAATGCTGACAACATTTTTAGGATAGATTCGTATGAATAGAGTATGTATTCTTTGGTTTAGATTGGTTTGGTTTATTTTGTTATAAGGCATATCAACCTCAATGGGTTATTTAATGCCGACAACATTTATAGGATAGATTCGTATGAATAGAATATGTATTCTTTGGTTTAGATTGGTTTGGTTTATTTTGTTTTACGGCATAACAACCTCAATGCTTTATTTAATGCTGACAACATTTTTAGGATAGATTCGTATGAATAAAATATGTATTCTTTGGTTTAGATTGGTTTGGTTTATTTTGTTTTATGGCATATCAACCTCAATGGGTTATTTAATGCAGACAAAATTTTTTATTGCTGCTAATATTTTGTTTTGTCAAAAATCTTTTTCTGGAAATATCTTTTGTTCAAAATTGTATTGCTGGTAATAAATTTTTTCAAAAAAGTATTGCCGGTAATAGTTAACTATTTGCCCATAGCTGGGACCCTAACAGGTGCTACCAGCCCAGGTCAGGATGGACCTGGGAACATCAGCAATTAAGAGGTGGTTCCATGTTCCTCAAAACCTCCTGATCAGAGGCCTTGCTGCTGGATGTAATTTATCGTCTTACCCAGGATGCGGATATAGTTTAACGTCTTACTTAGGACGGTAAGACGCAAGGGATAACTGGGAGTGAAAGAGAATGGGAGGAGAAAGAACAATAAAAGAACAGAGGGTCAGGAAGATGGAAGATTACAATTAAACATTGCATTTAAATTTTAGAAGACTTCTACAGGCAAGAAAAAAAAAAAACCTCTTAGAACAGAACAATTTGCACTATTTACAAAACTATTAGAATAGACCTAAACAAGTGGTTGACAGAATATAGTCTGGGTGGGGTAGCAGAGGTAAGGAACTTGTTGAGAGTTGCAAGGGATAGAGTGAAGTGGAGAGCCATGATCACCTATGTCTTGAAAAGACATGGCACATAAAAAGAAAGATGTTAAGATTTCCTCTGCCACTCCCTCTTGAAACTCTTGTGTGGACTATAGGGCCACAGCTTCCACAGGTGTTACTACTGCAGTTTCTATAGCAATTTCTGTCTGAATTTTTAAGATGAACATTTATCATTATTTATGCTATTTACATTTGGACTATTGTCCTCATATTTGTTCTCAATGTTTCGGCCATTGTGCCCTTCAGCCTTCATCAAGTGTATATCAATCCAGTTAACCTACAGGGAATTCTGAACTGAAATCTTTCAGCCTCATGCATTAAAGCATTGGTTCATAAATTTGGGGACATAGTAATTTGAAGTTGAATCCCTAGTCAGGGCATTGTGTATTTGGACCCAGTGGAAAAAGGGTGAGCAATAACTAAGCAGTACTAAAAATAAGAACTAGACGAGATATCCCTAGACATGGACAGTCTAATCCCCGTAGTTTAAATAAAGTGTTCAGTTCAGAATTCCCTGTATGTTACCTGGATTGATACACACCTGATGAAAACTGGAGAGACGAATGGCTGAAATGTTGTGGTAACGAAGACGAGGACAATAGTCCAAATGTAAATAATGCAAATTTCTATAGCAAGTTCATTTTTACAAGGTGGAGATGCCAACCCGATGCATAGCCAGTTATGAATTCAAAGTTGTTCTTCTCCTAGATAGGTTGTGAACCAAAGCTGCCCTGCTATTTGAACCATATTTAGAGGGAGAATAGATGGATTCATACCTTTCCCAAAGGTACTTATGCGAAAGTGAACACAACATTTTTTTCTTTAAAGCAATTCACCCCAAGCAAGACAGGTGTGCCACTAGCACGCAAGGGGTTACAGAGGACTGAGAACAAAAGTAAAGAGGCATGTTTGGGGAAAGGATACAGAGAAGGATACAAGTTCAGGGTGTCAGATGTCGATTGACATTACACTTGAATATTTGAAGATTATAGTCATCGGGGGAAGTGAGAGGAAGGGAGTTCCACAGATGGGAAGTCTGAGTAGAAGAGACAGTTACATTTAATCATTTCGACAGTGAAAAGGTGGGACTGATATGCCAGTTTGTAGACTAAAAGATATGCATGTGTACCAGTGTAATAATATGTCTTCTGGTACACTTACAGGCTTTTTTATCAACTGCTGTGTCTACTTGTATTTATATCTTGGAAAGCCTATGAACTTTCCAGCTGACCTTCGCATATCTAACCAACATCTTACTTATTATAAAACGCAGGTTGTGTGTGTGTGTGTGTGTGTCTGTAACGTTTATATGTTGGATCGAATTTCCTACATTTTTTAGACGATTTCACAGGACTACATAAAATTACCTTTTGGTGGTTCTAACGGCGACGAAAATGGGAAAAACACAGTTGTTTTTTAAGAAAATCAATTTGAAAACATGATTAAGACTCATCGTGAGAATGAAAGGGGGAGAACTCACCCACGAAAATGTAAACAAAAGAGCATAGCATGATGAAAAAGACGCCGAATTTGACAAAAACAAAATTTCATCGTCTAATGTTCATATTATTATTAAAGAGGAAAGATCAAAGTATTTTGGGGTATTTTTTACATTTTTAATCGTTCCTAGCACGTCTGAAATTTTCGTTAAAAATATTGTTTTTTTGGTAAAAAAAAAAAAGGCATAATCATTTTCAATCATTTTTTCGATTTGATAAAAAGATTAAAATCTTACTTTGATATTCTTTTAAAAGTCAATTATCATTTTTTCAAAACTGATTTTAATAAAAACAGATATTATACTGTTTATTTAAAATATTTTGAACCAAGCTTAACTTAGCTTCTGCGCCTAAAAAAAATGTAATTTGAAAATAAAACAAAGCAGGTCATAACCTTTCGCGTCGCTTGACGATTGACTAAAGGCACATTCATGACGTTTAGATAACTTACGGGAGGATAATTCTTTCTACGGATGGAAGGAAGTGAAATTATTTAAGTGAACAAATTATTTACCTCGTTACTTTTAAGGAAAACTTTCAGCGCTCTAATTTTTTATTTTTTATTTTTTTTTTTTTGTAATTAGCTTTCATTTTTACGTTTACGATGCTTTATGGAAAATATAAAGAAATTAAAAAATAAGACTGTTAATAGTGAGATTAAATTTCATAAGAAAAAGGTATCTAATTAATTTAGGTACCTTTCTTATGAAATTTTATCAAAAGTGTACATAAAATACTATAATTTTATGTACATTTATTACATTTTACTGTGTTATTTGTATTTCCATTCATTTTATTATTAATTTTGATATTTCATTTATGGAAAAATGTCATAACTGAGATTAATATAAAAATAAGATCATATAAATGAAAGTTTAGCAGTAGTTAAATTTCATAAGATGATACTGTTACTTGTAGGTACCTTCTCAGTTGAAATTGAAAACTCAAATTAACTTCTCCATATGTGTTTCGTAAAAGTAAAGGGCTTAACAGCGGAGAACAATGCTGAACTCAAATAATGCAACTAAATTGTATTCTGGTTGGTCTTCCGTACTTGATAATTACTGTCCGACTATAAACACAAAAATTACATTTCTTAATTACCATGGCTAATCTGATTGGTCCAAATTATACAATTTTCAAAGCACTAGACAATGACAATCTCACACGGACATTTTGAAAGGTTGATGTTGCATTTAACTAATGTTAAAATATTTTTAAAATTCAATTTAAACATTTTTTAAAAATCTTTTAAAATTAAAGAAATAAGAAATAATTGTATTAAAAAATTCAATTTTCATTAAAAAATTTTTGCTTCCAGAAAATATTGTCCATATTCATAAAAAACTAATTAAAACAAATAAAAGCATTTGAAACTAAATAATATATTTGTTTTATTGAGTTTTGTATGTTACAATTCACAGCTGATTTTCAGGTACACTGGCCAAAAAAAAAAAAAAAAAAAAAACTACATGATTTGCATTCTTCAAAGCCTTGTGCTTTTAACTATTGTAATCACTAAAACCGATGGTCTCGAATTTCTAGAGTTTTTCATAAAATTAGTTGGGGGTGTTAATAAATATAAAAAATATTTCTGCCATGACTTTAATAAAAAAAAAACATTTATAATAATTTCGATCATCTGTGAATAGTTTCTGAAAGTTTCATTAACATCTGACAATTATTTTTATTTTTGCAAGATTTTCCAAATTAATGTGTGTAAATACAAAAAAAGCGCTAAAAAATTATCTATGTTATTTACTACCTCTTGTTGCGACATAAAGAGAAACAAGGTTTTTTAAATCAAAATTTAGAATATTCTAAAAAGATGGAAAAATTTTAAAAAATAATTAAAAAAAAAATTTAGTCTATCCTCTTCATAAAAAACATAAGCATTTTGGCGATAAAATTTTGTTTTCATAAACTTTAGCGTCTTTTTCATCAGACTATGCTCTATGTTTTAGCGATTCCGTGGAGTGACTTAGGTTAAAAAACCCAGGTTGTGTGTGTGTGTGTGTGTGTGTGTGTGTGTGTGTTCCTTTATATATGGGATCGGATTTCTTACATTTTTCAGCCGATAAAACAAACATCCACTTTTTTTTTTGGCAGGTAGTATTTCTTATTGTCTTGCACACTTTTTTCTTTATTTACATTCAGAATGCTTTAAAAATTCCATTTACAAGACAATTGTTTATAATAAAATTCTATTCATCAATCGATAGACTCATAACGATTGTAAACAATGTTTTTGTTCGAGTTTGGGTTTGACCAATTCGTAAAAAAAAAAAAAAAAAACTAATTAAGACATGCGTGTCCGTCAACCTTAAACAATAATCTTTGTCAATTTTATTTTTCAGTCTTTATGATGGTTGATACTTGATCTATCTCTTACTGTTACATCCCCGGGCAACGCCGGGCTCTACTGCTAGTCTGAAATAAACTCCATTTTGTTAAAGGTATTCTAGTCTTGTTTATTACTATACCAAGACTTTGACCAATCTCAGAAATCTTTCAACTTACATTTTGCATGACATGTAACGGTTACAGGCTTGCAATGTTTCAATTCTGGGCTTGGGACTTCTACAGATCTTCTGCAATCATTGCTGAACCACTGACTGCATATCTGTCACCTATCATGTTATATTTGGTTTTGTAACCAAAGATACTGAATCTGGGGCTACCACAGAAAGACATATGGCATTTGGTAGCTGTAACCAAGAGATCAAGGATCTAGGAGATTTCTCACCCTCCAGTGATAGATCTGTTTGGTGCTGGTGGCAATGATCATTATCTCTCAGTCCTGTAGGGTTGTATTTGGAGGCCCTGATCAGGATTGTACTAATTGTAGGGTTTACATTGTTACAGTATTACAGACCTTCCTAGATAAAGCTTAGTCTACCAGCATTATGGAGTTAGATTAGCTACAATAACCTGTGTAAACATTAGCCTGTCAGATATCTCAACTTTACATATAAGATTCCACTATTTATATTGTGTACTAGGGTCTCACCCTGGCTCCCAAAACTTTGATATGGGGCCTCCCTCTCTACTACATGTTGATGTTTCCCAATTTGGGGGCCACAAACCCTCAAAGGAAAATTATCCGTACATATTCATTAATTATTTGCTTTTATAATAAACTAGCAGTAGAGCCTGGCATTGCCCAGGGATGTAACAGTAAGAGATAGATCAAGTATTGACCATCATAAAGACTGAAAAATAAAATTGACAAAGATTATTGTTTAAGGTTGACGGATTCGCATGTCTTAATTAGTTTTTGTCTTGTTTTTTTTTACATATTGGTCAAACCCAAACAAAAACATTGTTTTCAATCGTTATGAGTCACTACCGATTGAATAGAATTTTATTATGAACAATTGTCTTGTAAATGGAATTTTTAAAGCATTCTGAATGTAAAAATAAAGAAAAAAGCGTGCAAGACAATAAGAAACACTACCTGCCAAAAACAAAAAGTGAAGTTTTGTTGAAATCGGTTGAAAAATGTAGGAAATCTGATCCCATATATAAAGGAACACACACACACACACACACACACAAACAACCTGGGTTTTATAATAAGTATAACTCGATATGAGTTGTCCCCCTTTCATTCTCGCAAAAGCAATGCCTCTTAATCGTGTTTTCAAATTGATTTTGTGCAAAAACAGTTGTTTTTCCCATTTTTGGCGCTGTCAGAACCACCGCAAGGTAATTTTACGTTGTCCTGTAAAGTTTTGTTGAAATCGGTTGAAAAATGTACGAAATCCGATCCAATATATAAACAAACAGATACACACACACACACTCACACAACCTGGGTTTTATAATAAGTATGATTACAGCATTATAATAGATGCAATTACATGGTAGTTTTTGACAATGGTAACGGTAACATTAGCCGTTTCCCTATAAGGAAACATTCAAGATTAATTATCTGAGCAGCTAGTGCTATTTTGGTTGAAATTTATAAAATCTTTTTCTTAAAACAGTTTTTTAGGAAAATATTTTTCTCTATTCCAGCTGCTGTTATTGCTTTTTCCAGCATCGATAGGAGTGTCCTTCTTAATCTTTTGTTTGAATTAGCGTTGAAAGTTTAACATCTTATGTCATTATTTTCTCTTTGAGTTACATGTGCTATACATTTTAATTGTTGCTGCTGTTGGTAGTCCTCAAGTGATGTGGTTTCCGTTATTTGGTACAGTTCTTTCTTTGTGATTCTGTAGCACCAATACACAATGTTTAAAGAAGGATGATCTTTGCCAAGATTCCCAGTCTTCACTCTATCTCAAAGGTATTTTTATCCAGTGATCTTAGAAAGCAGTTGTATATAGATGACAGTTTAGATATTTCTGTATCTGTTTGGTGCTATGCATGACATGCGTATGAAAGTCTCAACAAGGTTTATAGTGTCAGAGTAAATGTTAACTCATGAAATCTGGGAGATATTTTTTTTTTAGATATTTTTTGAGGAAGATTTTCTTTGGCATTTGTAAAGCATAGGTTAAATTCTTAGCAGTAAATACTCTACACCGAATTAGCAGTTGTTCCTAAAAAGGAAAGATGGCATTGTATATCCGATAAAATTTATTCTGTACATAATTAAAAATCTTTTCCTTTATTTGCAGATCATGACATCTATCAGAGAGATGAAATTTAAATTTTTCTTATTGCATTATTCCAAAATTTTAACACCTCAGTGGATAGCTATTAATGTCAACAACTGAGCACAAATAGTTATTAATTAAAAAAAATAGTAATTAATGTATAATATTATCCATAACTACATGTACAAGAATGCCGTTTTTGATAAAAGTTAAAAAATAACCATAATTACGTAAAAAATGCGTATTGTCGAAAATTCCTTTTTCCACAAAATATCTATTTGTGCGATGTTATATTTATTACCTAAACCAGGGGTCGGCAACCTTTTACTATGTGTCGACTTAGGGTTTTAAAATCATTCAGTGTGCCAACAGCATACGTACTTTTATACAAGTCAAGGTCAATATACATGTTCTAATATATAATTTATATAGTAATAAACAGTATATATATATATATATATACTAGCAGTAGAGCCTGGCATTGCCCGGGGATGTAACAGTAAGAGATAGATCAAGTATCGACCATCATAAAGACTAAAAAATAAAATTGACAAAGATTATTGTTTAAGGTTGACGGACACGCATGTCTTAATTAGGTTTTTTTTTTTTTTTTTTTACGAATTGGTCAAACCTAAACTCAAACAAAAACATTGTTTTCAATTGTTATGAGTCTACTGATTGAATAGAATTTTATTATAAACAATTGTCTAGTAAATGGAATTTTTAAAGCATTCTGAATGTAAAAATAAAGAAAAAAGTGTGCAAGACAATAAGAAACACTACCTGCCAAAAAAAAAGTGAAGTTTTGTTGAAATCGGTTGAAAAATGTAGGAAATCCGATCCCATATATAAAGGAACACACACACAAACAACCTGGGTTTTATAATAAGTATAACTCGATATGAGTTGTCCCCTTTTCATTCTCGTGATGCCTCTTAATCGTGTTTTCAAATTGATTTCGTGCAAAAACAATTGTGTTTTTCCAATTTTTGGTGCTGTTAGAACCACCACAAGGTAATTTTACTTAGTCCTGTGAAGTTTTGTTGAAATGGGTTGAAAAATGTAGAAAATCTGATCCAATATATAAACATACACACACACACACACACACAATTTTTCATTTTATAATAAGTAAGACATATACACTTTAGTATATATTAAAATTAAAACAGCTAAATGTCGTAGTAGTTATTGGTTCAGACTTGGGATGTCTTTTGCAGCTGCGTGCCATTAGAAAAAGTGCATATATTGTTGAAAATAGCTATTTGTGCTATATTACAATGCTTATTACCTAAACAATAATAATATTGAGTAAATATTTTTTATGTTTATATTTCTGAGATGAGGTATTATAACTACTTGCATTATTTACATTATTCAGACTGTTATCATCATCTTCATTGCCATATTCATGTTTCGGCTGTTGTACATTCTGGCCTACTGGAATTTCAAATGATAAAGACGTTGGCTAGATTCAGTGACTAGACCCAAAGAGTTGTGAGTTCAATACCAGGCCACAGCAGTGGTGAACCAAAACTTGAAGAGTTGAGTTAAAGGGAAATAACAGACATCTGGAAGAGGCATGGCATGTGGAACTAGAACAATCTACACCGGTGGACGAAATAAAGGGATCGGCTTGAAATTCCAATCACCTGAATAATGCCATTGTGAATATGGCAATGAAGATGAGGATAACAGTCTGAATAGTGTAAATAATATAAGTAAATATTATTTAAACATTAAAGTATATTTAATCATATTTGCCTAATAGCTGTTGCAATCTTTTAATGTCTAATTTATTCCAGTTGTATCATACAGTGCTTTAGGGAGATTCAATGAATTAATATCAATTGTAAAATACACTTGAAACTTGTAAACAGATATTTGCATTTGAAAATCGGCACAAAAGGTTAGGAAGGAAACCCCCATCAGTACTAGAAAGAGCAACAACAGCTACTGGATTTGAGAAAAATATTTTCCTGAAAAATTGTTTTAAGAGAAAATTCAATTTCCAGTCGTCTCTTTCTAGAAAATGAAATGACATTTCCTGATGAAATATAGAGTAAATTTTGTGAAAGTCAGGCAGTACACATGGCATCCAGCAGTCAGTAACAGCTGTATCTTATTAACTGAAAGCCAAATTTTTTTATAGTGATGTTATTGTTTAGTTCCAAATCCAAGTGCTGTCTGAAATAGTCATGTTGGTGGTAATTTTTTTTAACTGTTACTTTGTGGAACAAACTCCTATGAGAATGTTTCCCTGAGCACTACAACATTGGTCTCTTTGAATCTAGGATCAATCAATATCTATCCTACTCTTTCTCATGATACTCTCTTACTTCCTATTCCCTTACAATCTCAGTAACGCTTTACCTTGAGTGGCTCTTGGGCCTTGTATTGAATGAATGATTAATAAAAAAAAAAAATGTGCTAGTTCAAATAAATGTTTTACCCAGAGGTTTTATCATTTCGAAACTAAGTGTACTCAAAAAAAGATAATTTGGAACATAAGCATCACATAAACACCATGGTGTGGGGTGGAGGATTTAAAGGAAATAATTGTGCCAGCACTTGCATTTGGTACACAAGATCATTATACTTTTAAACCAAAAAGAATTAAATTGACCTCTGATTAAAATGTTAACATCATATTTTCTGTTATATATTAAATTAATAAAGATTATTCATTTTTCTCTTATTTTTGCTTAGGCCATTATAGTTTTTAGGATATAGGTGCATTGCCGAGTGAGACGCAGGTCCAAATCTTATCATATTTGATTAATCAGGAAGGTGACTTCTTGATCTTTTCAGCCTGCAGAGGCGATCCCAGCATGCAGCACCTTTGGAAAGTGCCTGTGAATCATACCATGGGTTGACCCAAGACTTGTAAGTGAAATTAGGTAGACAGGGAATCATCAATGTTTGTGCTAGCACAAAGTCACAAGTCTTCATGACTGAGGGCTTGAGTGTGCTGGCCTTGTTCAGATTATTGATCATGCCAGATAATGCGCTCTCTCCCAGAACCTAATATCTGCTCAGCATAGTTGTCGTATAAACCACTAGTGGACTGTGTTGGTGTTGGACAAATCTGCCTGAGTAGGCGTCTGCAACAGGGATTGTCTAGCCGCCCTAATAGACAGGCATACTTGAATATGAGCGGCCAGCCACCACATAGTTTCCCACTTGTTGGGACAATGTCATTTTTAAAGTCTCAAGTTCCTGCAAGATATATAGATGTATTAAACTCTAGTTTTGACAGACACAATCAGGGAGTTTTTTTTTTTTTAAAAGCTTAAATCCATCCTAAGATCGAAACATGTTAAGCTGTGACTTAATTTACATTACTCAGACACAGAAGCAAACATTTTCACTTGTGGCTGACATTACACTATTTAGAAGCAAGAGGATACTTACCCATAATGCACCACAGAAGCAAGATGGCGGAAGTATGGCTGTAATAAAAAACATAATGGAACGTTTAGGGGATTTAAGAGAAAGTAACTGTTCATGCAAACATTAAAAACAAATAAAGAAACACGTGTTTGTCATGTGGTGAAAGAAATCTTTGATTTTATTTCTCCTAAAAACACGAGCATATGCTTCTTGCTTTTATTTTTGATTTATTTTTAGATGTCCAGATAACATGAGAGCAAATTGAAAGAATTAGAATGAAACAACGAGAAACATGTTGTTAATTATCGAGGACTTCAAAGGTTTTAAAAATATAAAGGCAGTAATGTTTGCAAAGTTTCTGGATTAACTTATTAGATATCTGCAAATGTACTCAACAACCTTTTTAGATAACAATTAATTAATAACAATTATTCATTTTTTATCTAAGATCCAAACATAGTTGTTTGTTTCATTTTCAGCATATTATTTAACACAGATCACTGATATTGTATCATATAATTCTACTAAAATATGACTGTAGAAGTAATTCCTGTAGTAACGGAAGCACTTGGAACACCAGCTAGAAAACTGGAAAATTCTTGGAGAGAATTGGAATTGAGGATAAGATTATAGATCTCCAGAAAAATGCCATTGTTGCGGGTGGCATATTGGCCTGCAAACAGATATTAAATGACGGAAAACCATGACAAACAAAATGAAGACTTGAGTAAAAAAAAATATTGCCAAGTTTATTTTTGTCAAAGAAAATACATGAACAAAAATATTATAGTGCTCTAGGCAAAAAATAACTCTGCAATCTCATGTAGAGTACAAGAATAGCATTCTTCTGATAAGGATAGATTTGTAATCAGTGAACGGTGTTGTCCTGAAAACGATAGTTTATTGTATATCTGTTGTGGACTCGTTAGGGCCAGAAATAAACACACAAAGAGAGGAATTGAATTAAACAAATATATTAACAGAAACGGTAATACAAACATATACAAATGAGTGTTACAGCAAGAATGTTTGGTCCGACCATCAGAGCTGACTGCTGGAAATTTCCCTCTCCAAAAGGCAGTAGCTGCTCCTATTTATAGCTGGGAGAGATCCATGCATATGTGGGTAAATTGCCATGTTGTTGCTGCTGGTGAGAATAGCTGGAGCAGGAAGCTTGTTGGAGCTAGCTGGAGTGGCAGGAGCTGGTGACCTAACATTGATGACTGGAGCAACGGCAAATGGCAAGCTGGAGCTGTGAGCTGGTTGTCGGCAGCTGCTGCTGGAACAGATACAACACTTTTATCCTCGTCATCTTGACCGTGGAATGCTTATTGTTTTTAACCAAGTTTCCCCACTGAGATGAGGTGTGACACAAGATCAGGCCAGGTACAAATATTCCTCAGTGCTCAAAACTGTCAGTTGTGCTGGTCTCAGTAGCGACTACCGATCCACCCTCTGTGATGCAATGAAGTGGGGAGGAGCAGCTTTGGGCAGCTGTTCCCCAGGACCAGGCATGTCATAGTATTTATTTTCCTCAGCTGCACCTCTGTCCACAGACAAAGACCACAACTGCATTGCACTCTGCCTGAAGACAGAGACGTAACAGATGATAACCCTCCCATGGAATAGACTGCAGAAGCTTTCCTTGTTGCTTTTGAGGCCTCTTTATATCTTGAATCAGTCTTGCAACAACAACATTGGTTAAACTTTTCCTTCCAGTTGCTTTTAAAATTGTGGGTGTGCCGACAAGATACAGCGCCATCATTTACTTTGCAAGGATTCCTTTTATTTTTTTTTTTTAAGCATTTCACCCCAAGCCACTAGCACACAAGGGGTTACAGAGAGTTAGAGCAAGAGCAAATAGGGGTGAGAGAGGAAAGGATGAAGAGAAGGATAGCGTATAGATCAAGGCATTTGGAGACTTTGATTGACATTACATTTGAATAATTGAAGATTATAGCTATCAGGGAAACAGGAAGAGGATAGGGAGTTCCACAGGCGAGAGGTGTGAGACATGAATCTATTGGAGTAGAAGAGACAGCTACATTTAATACTTTTGACAGTGAAAGGGTGAGAGCGAGATGCCAGCCTAGTAGAACGCTTAAATTCATGAAGTCTGGGAACCAGCGAAAGCAGCTCCTTGGAGCAGTTACCATGAAAGTATTTGTAAAAAGACAAAGTTTTTGTGTTGTAAGGTGTCTTGTTTGACTTTCCATTGATGACATCAATGTGTGGGACCAACTTAATAATAATAACCAAGTTCTAGCTTAGAGTTGAAGAAGTTATGGAACAAGATTGTTGAAGTAATTTCTGTTGTGATGGATGCCTTTGGAACACCACATAAAAACTTAAAGGATCGATTAGGGAAAATTGGAACTGAGACAAAGTTTTCAGACCTTCAGAAAACTACCATCATTTACTCTGCCAAGATTCTCTCTGAAAATTTCTGGAGTTGTGAGAAGTCTTTTTGACGTCATCACTCAAGAAGAGAATTTATCTTGAAAACATCAACATAATAATACAAATTAATAACCGCAATCAAGATACACTATTTACAGTATTTGGACTATTGTCCTCATCTTTGTTGCCATATTTACTACAACGTTTCGGCCGTTGTACACATCGGCCTTCTTCAGGTGGTTAGAATGTCGAACTGAACCCTTTATTTCGCTCACTGAGGTAGACTGTTCTAGTTCCACGTGCGATGTTTAATGGATATCAGATATCTCCTGTCAATTCTTCTCTCCAAATTTTCCACTGCCTTAACCAGGTACTGAATTTACATTCTTTGAGTCCTCAAGGACACATGGCACAGTGGATAAAGGCGTTAGTTAGATCCAGGGACAGGAACCAAAGAGTGTGAGTTCAATACCTGGTTAAGGAAGGTATTGAACTCACACTCTTTGGGTTCTCTCTAACCAATGCCGTTATCCACTGTGCGATGTGTCCTTGAGGACATCTGTGTATGAATTTCTGGGTATTATAAACCTAATGTCGTCAGTATCATTTTATACCAGTGTTCATACTGCAATTTTTTGCTGTTATCATACATATTTTTACCAGAGCTCATATTTCAGTTTTTGTTGTTATTATCGCTTTTCTCTGGCACTCCTTATTACTGGTTCCCATATTGTATTCATTTCTATGCTTGGTCGGCTCAGGAGATTTTTGTGGCTTAGCATATGTGCTGATTTCTTAAGTTTATGAATTTTCCAATGGTGTTCCTTGTCTGTGATCTCAACCTGGTCCCACAGAGGGCGGTCATCTCCATTTTCTCTTCATATGTGGTCAGCCACACTGAAATGTAATAAATATGGCGACAAAGATGAGAACAATAGTCCGAATAATATAAATAGTCTATGTAATACCTCATCTCAGAAATATAGACAGATACTGAAAGGCTGAAACATTGTAATAAATATGGCAACAAAGTTGAGGACGATAGTTTGAATAATGTAAATTGTGTACATAATACCTCATCTTAGAAATATAGACAGCAATCAAGATGCATCAGAATTTAATGCAATTTAAGGCTAGCAGAATTTTTTTTTCAATAAGGTGATCAATAGATAATTAGAACGAAAGTATTCTGTTGATAAATATTCCAGTGTCTGATCTTGTCATCAACTCCAGGATTTCATATAATGCTGCACATCAAACATTTGAATTAACAGATTTTAATAGATGTATTAAAGTTATTAATAAATGATAAATTTTAATTATTATTCTTATTAGCAAATGATATATCTTAATAAATTTATTGAATTATTACTCTGGTAATAATTCAATAGATTTGTCCATGATGAGTGGTATTACATGAAACTGAAGATGATCAAGAAATAAGACCTTTAACATTTTTCTTAATTGATACACACACATTAATATATATATATATATATATATATATATATATATATATATATATATATGTGTGTATATAGTGCAACCTCAGTTTTCAAAGATCTCACATATCAAACAAATCAGTTTTGGAGAGAAAATTCGAGATGAAAATGCCTTGGTTATTGAACAAAATTTTGGTTCTCAAATAACATAGTTGAACCAAGTTAACATGAATAGAAATAATTTCTGAGTTGACTGCTGTATTGTATACATTCATGTGTTGTGGCATGCTTTTCTTTTCCAATTTTATTACACTGTGACTTTTTTCTCTACATTGATTCCTATTGGGAAAATAGTTTCGATTTACGAACATTTTGGGTTACAAACGGCCTCCAGGAATGAATTAAATTTGTGAACCAAGGTTCCAGTGTATATATAAGTACAGACGATCCTTAAAATCCATTTGGTTATAATTTATTTCATGAACATATTCATCTCTTCAGACTGACGTTTCTTTAATAAATGAAGTCTATTTATTCTAATTTTTATGTATATTTTTTGTATTTTTATTTAACTTATTTCATTTTACTTTAACTTTATTTTATTGATGTCAAATATTATTAGTATTATTAGTATTATTATTTTCAATTTGTAATTGTGATGATTATTTTCAATTTGTAATTGTGATGATGGTTTTCACTGTTGAAAATGACATGACATTTTAATATATCTTCTTTGAATCTGATTGCTCCCCTTCCTCACCCTGTATTTTAACTTGTTCAGTCCTTAAAAAAATAGAAAACCAATTGACTCATATTTAATTTTTTCTCCTTCTTTTCTTTCCCTCTCTCTCCTTCCCTCTCCCCTCTCCTGGTCTCTCTCTCTTTCTTTTTCTCTCTCAAATATTTTTAAAACCTTATATTGAAATTTTTCTTTTTCTTCCTCTTTTAATATTAAAACTTGTTCAATTTCCTTTTTTCTTTTTTCCTCTCCCTTTTCCTTTTGTCTGGATAAATTGACTCCATTTATTAAAGAAACGTTGGTCTGAAGAGTGAATATCTTTTTATATTTTTGTATGTTCATGAAATAAATTATAAGTGAATGGGTTTTTAATGATCATCTGTACTTATTATTATTATATTGCTCTGTTCTTACATTGAGCTCACTTTGGATCCATGTCCTCCTTTGAATTATCCCTCCCAGTAGGCTTTTGCCAAAATGTGTTGTTTATAGCTTTTCCATTTTCTCATCAGCTCCACTTTTGTTTTAAATACTATCACACACACACATAAACTATAACAATCAACCCCAAAATTGAATAAATAGCTTTAATTATCTTCCCAAACCAAAACAGAACTATTAAATAAGCGATATAAACAAATTTTTACTACGTTAATAAAAACAATGATTAAAAAAAAAAAAAAAAATAAAATATATATATAAGATTAAAAATAAAAAATAAAAATAAATAAAAACAAGCAAAATAATTTAACCTAAATAAATAAATTCTGGTAAAATAACCACCAAAATAGATTACCCACAATGCACCACTGACCCGTATATATATATATATATATATATATATATATATATAAATAGCTGAGAAAAATAACAGCACTTGTGGCCTGACAATTGCATCTAGCATGAAACAGACTGTCGCCTCTAAGTGTTGACTTCTATGTTCACTTTTATATTTACACACACTCTATCTCTGATATTGAGCAGTTTATCCCATAAATATAACACATCTTAAGACTATATGTCTTCATATATATATATATATATATATTATATATATATATATATATATATATATATATATATATATATATATATAAAAATGAAATTTCAGGACCCACCACTGCTACAAAGATTTTTCTCCTGCTGAAATCTACCATCAATTATAACACATAATTCTTGCAGATACTTAAAACCCTCTTTATTCCTTATTTTCTCCTTCTTTTTCCAGATTCTTGGACTGTGTGCTCTGACTTGATCCGGCCTGAATTTGCTGCAACTGCAACCAGTGTCAACCATCGCGTGTACCTTTTCAAGACGCTAGACATTCAAAGCTACAACCTCAATACCAACCAGTGGACCATAGTGACCTCTGATGTCCCTCCCGCCAAAACACCTGGATTTACTGTTATGTCCGCTATCACTGTAGGTTCAATAATTATTATTCAAGGCGGTTACAACAATATGCTTTATCAGTATGACCCTTCGGTTATTGACCAGAATGAGGCATGGACCTGCCTCGGCCAATACAAGGACGTCTTTGGCAGTTGTGCTGAATTGGATGGTAAGATCTATTGTATGGGAAATGACTGTGATCACATGGAGACTTATGACTTGACCACACACGAATTCGGGGTTGAGATGTCAGTATCTTGTCAGCTTTCTAGAAGTTTCTTGGTCACATTACCATTTTACAAGGAAACAATGCAGTAGGAATTTTATTGTTTTTTTTTTTTGTCATTTATGTTGCTTTTCTTTGTTTAATATGTTTTTTTTTTTAATTAAATGAGAAGCCACTGTAAATTATGGTGTATAAAACAATGTTTAATCATCTGAATCAAGATGTATTTTTTTTTGTATTTATTTTTTTTACCGTAACAAGACATGTTTTTTACACTAACATGTTTTACCTGTACTTTACCAAGACAAAGGATTTGATGTGGACCATTAATTTGCAGTTTGCACAAAATCAGCAGATAATTGGTACATTAATTACTCAGCATAATCGAATTGATGATCAAATTTGTAAACATATGAAGGTGAATTTACACATTTTATTTGATCTTGAGAATTAACAACAAACATTATTTATTTATTTATTTATTTCTTAGATTGTTTATTGGAATTATGGTAAAACATCAGCTTTCAAAAATGGTAAAACATAAGAATTTCCTTAGAGTTGGTTCACATATTTCAGTAATTTAATAAATGTTTATAAATTTATGAATAAAAAATTGTTTTCATGTTTATTTCTTTATAAATTGGTAAATGATAAATATTGAATTGCATTAGTTTTTTGAATGTTGTAAATATAAAGTTATTCTTGTAAATATACAATCTAATAAATAAATATTGTTTAATATTTTTGTTGTAAATTATCAAGAAAAAAATGTATAAATCACCATCATCATGTTTAGGTTTCATTACAATTCTAATCATTGCTTTTTAAAACAACATTGTCGAGGAGTGAAGGTAGTTAAAATAATAGCAGTGTCAAGGGAAAAACCATCCTTTTGGCACTACTTTTATTTTCTTACTTTTTTTTTTTTCTGGTATGAAGATCCATGTTTCCAAAAGAATTTACAAATACCAAGTGGCACTTGGGATCCATCACTTGGACAGTACCTCCTGAGTGCCTTTAAAGTTGTTCAAGCATCTTAATTAGATTATGCTGAGTAATTAATGTACCAATTATCAGTTGATTAATTTGTGCAAGTAGCAAATTAATGGACCACATCAAATTCTTTGTCATGTTAGGGTTCAGGTAAAACATGCCAGTATAATAAAACATATCTTGTTAGGGTACAGGTAAAAAAAAACAGAAGTTTACTAATTACAAGACTGTCATTTTGTTAACCCTGTAGATGTCCTGTCAAATTTAGGGCCACATTCTCACCCTACCGGGTTGCTGTGTGGTTTCTCTATCAAGTATCATATATACTTGTGCATAAGTCGACTAAATGTATAGTGTGACCCCTGTTAAAAACCTGATTTTTTTCTTAACCTCATATATAATGCAACCCTTGTTTCTGGGCAATACTAGTAGGCCTATTATAGTTAAAAATTGCAATGCTGGGCATCATCCTGGACATATTTTATCACAAATAAATTGTCTTAATTCTTTTTTTATAGAAAGCTACCCCAAGATGGTAAGAAAACCCACCTACTGTAAAATATCTGATACAAAGATTTAGATGCCATACTTTTGTATTCATTCATGTCTGACTACGGTAGCTCCTTTAACCTAGGCCTGCCTCCTACGTAGTCTAAGTTTCTTTCTTTTTGTCACTACATGAAGAGCAAGACATCATCCACTATGTATGCCAAATAAAATCAACAAATTTTTTTTTTCATAAAATTACCTGTGTATAGCATGACCACCTATTTTTTTTTTTATGTAAAAATTGATCACACAAAATCTCGCATTAATCTAGTGTATACTAGGTATCGAAAAAGTAACAATCATATGATAGAGCAAAATTATTAACAAAGCAAGCAGAAATTTTTTATCTAAGAAGCAAGAATATTGCAGAACTGGGCATAATCTTGGACATAAAAAAAATGGTCTTTGTTCTTGGAAAAAAACTACCCCAAAATGGTAAGCAAAATCATTTACCGTAAAATATCTGATACAAACATTTAGATATTGCACTTCTGTTTTTGTTCATGTCTGATTTTTAACCTCATCAAAAAAATTACCTGTGTATAGTGTGAGCCCCTATTTTTTTTTTTATTTTTTTTTTTGAGTGAAAATAAAGAACTGATCATAAAAACTTGCACTGTACTTGAATATATATACGGTAGTTCTATGGGATGGAATAGCTAACTAGTATTGGATTCAAATTTTCCTTCTCCTAGATTGGAGTTTGAAAGTCCATGCAGCCCTTCTGAATGGCATCTTGAGAGACCATGGATCGGTGCCTGAAGAGTTATACTGTTTCCTCAGCAGGGTTTTTAAGAATGATCAGCAGTTGTCTATGTAGCATGTCTCTTCACACTACTGATGTTGTCCAAAGGAAAGGCAGAGGTCAATACAACTTGTCACTGGTTTCATCGCAGGAGTTGTCAGAATGAAACTGAACATGACATTGAACTGTCCTAGGGACTCTGGCTCTATATTTGAATTGAGAATTCTCCCTCTCCTAAGCTGGTTGCCAACCATGGCTATAGAGTGCAGACTGCCTTTCTATTTTCCCATATTTGGCAGTTTTAAATTCAGAGTTTTTCCATTTATGGTCTGTTTTTAAATACACTGGACAGTGAGCATTGGGAGTAAATGACGTACAAAAGCTGATATTGCTAAACTCCCCAGAATGAGGTTGGTTATTTTAATTGGGTTGGATTACATTTTTTTTTACAGACTGGCCTTTAAATGTTTATAACTTTAGGCCCTGACCAAATGTTTATTTGTGGTTTAGGCCCTGACCAAATGTTTCTTTGGTTTAGGCCCTGACCAAATGTTTATTTATGGTTTAGGCCTTGACCAAATGTTTATCTTTGGTTTAGGCCCTGACCAAATGTTTATCTGTGGTTTAGGCCCTGACCAAATATTTATCTGTGGTTTAGGCCCTGACCAAATGTTTATCTGTGGTTTAGGCCCTAACCAAATGTTTATCTGCGGTTTGACCTTATTCAAATTTTTCACCTACAATGCAATTACATTTTTATACATATTTTTCATTCTAATAAATGTGCATATAATACAAATCCCAAGAGCCACTCAAAGTAGAGCATTAATAAATAATGTAGTTCTGTGGATGCAGGAGTGGGGAAGTAAGTGCTGATTATGAGGACATGTAGGATAAGTAATGGTTGACTCTAAACTTGAAGAAGAGGTTAAGATTGTAGTCATCAGGAATCATCTTCTTGACCATCTGTTCCATAATGTAACAGTTCTTGGGAAGAAAATGTCTGTGTGGAACTTCCTTCTTATCAAAGGAATATAAATGTTTACCCTGGTTTACATAGCGTGGTGGGTCCTAGCCGTAAATGTCTGAACTGGCGGCATGATGGGATGTAGCTCATTAGAACATTTTTTATGGTAATGATAAGTTTGCGATGTTATGTCTGTGGGAAAGAGGTTGTAGGGCAGAAATTAATTCATCACCTACAGTTAAATACTTTTGAACTCTGTCAAAACTGCAAAGAGAGCATTTGGCAGCTCCAGCACAGATATGACGGCAAAACTCCATTTTTAGTCTAATCTGAGTTTTGTAAAGATAGAGCATGGTAGGAGGAACTTGGTACTTTCTGAAGCCGACAAGTTTCCCATCATCTTTAGCAATGTGTCATATATATGAGTTCCATTTGAGATTTGGGGTGAACTTGTAAAGACTTAACTGTACTTTGGCAAGATGGAGAATTTGACACTTTATTAATATGGATGATTTAGAAATATGTTTTTGCCTTAACCACTGAGTTAAAATGCAGTGGGGAGGTATAATCACCAGTGCCAATTTACTTTTAACGCCTTTACTACCAATGTTTTATTTATTTTTTGTAGCTGTTTACTCTTTTGTATCAAATGCAAGTATCATCTGGAATAGCCTTGTTGGTGGGAGTTTATCAACTTATAAGTTTAATTAACCGAAACCAAATGATCTTAAAGGTAAGCATGCAATTCGAAATGAGCCATGGAGAAATCTAAAGAAAATAATTTGTCCTGGCATTTCTATTTGTAACGCTAGAGTAGGCAAAGAATAGAAGAATTACTATTACCAAAAGAGTGGAATTGGACAAAAGACATTGCAACTAGAAATAATAATTTCAAAATTTCTTTTTCATATCATTATCGATTAACCACTTCAGATCAATAATATCCATAGGTATTTTATTAAATTTTATAAAGGTTAATAGTTTGCTATATCAATTTATTGTAAATTGATCCTCCTACAGAAGAAAAAAAACATATGTTTACAACAAATACATTTTCTTCTTGATGAACAGTGACCATTTTGGCCTTTGCTGCAACCAGTTGTCATGATGACGCTCGGCTCCTCTTATCAGTGAGTTAAGGAGAACGCAGGATTATGTTGCTCCTATTTTTTGGCCTAATAGGCAAGCTCCTCCAACCTCCTGCCAAAAACGTCAGAACTCTGTTTTGCTGTTTGCCACTCTGTAGCCCCTCTCTGCTTCAAAACATGCAAATTCATGCTTTTATGCATGTCTAAGACGTGGCTAAGCCCAGAAAAGTCACGAGAGGACTATATATGGGCAAAGTAAACAAATAAGAGGCCTTCTTTTAATTCCCACAGATCATCATTTTTTAAAAAAAAATAAGCTGATGGTAACAAAAAATGTCTGTCAAATTTGACACTTGTACTTTACTTTTTAATTTAAAAATAAAATACATAATGATAAAAAAATTATTAAAATTATTTTTATTACTTTTAATTTTAATTTCCAGGATATATAGTGATATGAAATAAAAAAAAAAATGAAAATAAAATTATTTCTGATTACTACTGGGCAAATTGTCTTCCAAAAGACAACAAAACATTAGCTGCAGAATAGTGTGAAGGAAAAAAATGAAGACCAGGCATGAATTTCAAAAAGGGGATGTTAAGTTGTGAAAAATGTTTTCATTTGGCACTGAAGGAATTAAATCATAAAAATCTATTTGTCCAAAAAAATGATTTTTTTTTTTTTTTGCTTTTAATTTTGTATTAAAAATTTTCATATGTATAATGCTGGTTATGCCCTATATATATATATATATATATATATATATATATATATATATATATATATATATATATATATATATATATCAAAGTGAATGAGAACGAATATTTATCTTATGCAGTGTTACATTAGAACATGCACATATCCACTACAAAATTGTACATTTTTGTTTCAACGTCAAAAAAAGGAAAACATTTTTAAACGTCTCATCAAAACAACGGAATTACAGTGTTACTAAAAACACCGTGATTCTGTTGTTTTAGTAACACCGTGATTCCCCACCTGATGAGACGTTTAAAAAAGGTTTTCCTTTTTTTGACGTTGAAACAAAAATGTACAATTTTGTAGTGGATATGTGCATGTTCTAATGTAACACTGCGTAAGATAAATAAATATTTACAGCTCTACTTTGTGTATTGAGCACGGTTTTTAAAATAATGTTCTGAATCCTGTAATATTACTGTTCGTTCTCCTACACTTTGATATATATATGAAGAAATATACTCTTAAGGTGTGCTATATTTATTGGATAAAGTGCTCAATATCAGAGATAGAGCGTGTGTAAATATAAAAGTGAGCATTGAAGTCAACACAATTGCGTCTAGCATGGAACAGCCTGTCGCCTCTAAGGGTTGACTTCAACATTCACTTAGTGTGTATATATATATATATATATACACGCAGTGTAACCTGGATATAAGAGAGAGCCTGTGTTAATGTATACATATAGACCAAACCCGGATATAAGAGACTTCTTCTCCAGTCCCGACAACTCTCTTATATATATATATTAACTGGAACTACAGTGTAACCCGGATATAAGAGAGTTGTCGGGACCGGAGAAGAAGTCTCTTATATCCGGGTTTGGTCTATATGTATACAATAACACAGGCTCTAATTTGGGACCTGAGAAAATCTCTCCAATATCCGGGTTTCTCTTATATCCGGGTCTCTTATATCCGGGTTACACTGAATACAATTCCATGAGTTTTAATGACTAAGATTATTCATTCTGCTCATACCTGTGCTCTTTTGTCACCACTTACCTGTATCTTATACAGTTTCTTATCCCTGCCAAGATTTTATATATAAATACTATGAAACTCACCCATGTTTGTACAGTGTAACCCGGATATAAGAGAGATTTTCTCTGGTCCCAAATTAGAGCCTGTGTTAATGTATATAAAATAGACCAAACCCGGATATAAGAGAAACCCGGATATAAGAGACTTCTTCTCCGGTTCTGACAACTCTCTTATATCCGGGTTACACTGTATATGTGATAAAAGAAGTAATGAATACACAAATATTTCCAAATGCATCCTTTCTTTTCTCTTTCTTTTACTCTATCCAGGAAGAATTTTAACGATGCACAATTTTTACACCTTTCCCTTTCTACCTACTGTCTCTTGATATCCAACTAACAATTTGTCTTTCATCTACATATCTTCCGATTCCCCCTAAATATAGTCATTTTTTTTTCCTTCACCTGGTTTCCTTCCATTTTTTTTCTCTCACTGAGTTTCTCGAACGTAAATGATTCCAGATCAGATGCTGTAGTTTCAATGAATATACTCTGTTAAGTGTACTTGAATAAATGTTCAGGAAAATGAAAATTCAAAATTAAGGAAAACTATGAAAACTGGATTTTATTTCCATTTTTTAAAGGTAAGTCAGATAAGCAGGGAAAAATAAAAAAATGGGTAAAAATTAAATAGAACTTTTTTAACAACTTATCTAAACCGCTATGGATATGTGTCGATTGGTAAGTTAATAATCTAATGATGAAAAATTAAATGCATTTATGTTACGCAACAAACATTTATTTTTCAACATAATCTCCTTAATCATCGATGAAATTAATCAGTGGTGAATATTAATCTCAGAGATCGAATATTATACATGGATAATCCCAGATCAAAATTCAGTTAATCACTAAGACATAGGCTGCGGATGTATTGACCTACTTTCACGCATATATATATATATATATATATATAGAGAGAGAATATAAACATATTTCTATTTTTTGTGCTCATATATATATATATATATATATATTTTTATATATATACACAGGGTTTCCATAGAGTTCGTGTGCACCTTAAAAAATTTAAAACTATTTGTATTTGCAATAGAAATAATTTGTAAAAAGAATTAGAAAGAAGTAAATCTATATTTTTTAAGGTTTTATTGAAATTTTATTTAACTTTCCACATGTCCTCCATCATACAAAGGGTAATACGATTTTCCAGTTCAAGGAAAACATTTGCCAACTGATTTACAGTAATGCCTGAAATCACATTAGTTATTTTAGCTATACTTAAAACTAGATACATTAAACTTTATAAAATTTTTTGCAGATTATTTCTATCGAAAATACAAATAAAATTATAAATTTTTTAAAGTGTACACGAACTTCATGGACACCCTATATATATATATATATATATATATATATATATATATATATATATATATATATATATATATATAAAAAAGAATTTTAAGACATTTTTATGTTTATACATTCTTTTTATAGATACAAATATTTAAGTAAATGCTCTGTTTATAATAAACAGTATTACCGGCCTGAATGTCTGAGAAATTTTCACAGAAAATATTTGTCCTTCGACAGGATTCGAACCTGTATCTTATACGGAACCGTCATTTAGCTTGACGTGTCTTTAGCGATTTGGCCACAGAGGCGCGTTCGGTTTTTAAGGTATATATATATAAAATAAACATGTAAAAATAATACATAAAAATTCACCTTCCTCTTTGGCGGGAGCTGATAGCTCAGGGGAAAAATATCCGACTGATGCCAAATTAGTTGGGTTTTGATCCTGGCTTGAGGCAATTGGATGTCTAGCCACACTGAGGAGCTGTGAAACAGTCTGTCTGTGGATGACACACACACACACACACACACACACGTGTGTGTACTAGTCAGGAGGAGAAAATATCTATAATGACCACCCCAAACCATGACGAATTATTAAATAAATGATCAGAATTTATCTCAAATTCCAGATTCTTAAATAAACCGTATCTACAAATCAAAGACTAAAAAAAGAATACCGTGTAAAATATTACCATAAAAACTGCAAATACAAAGCAGATAATGTAACATATTTAGACAAAGCCAATACTAGAAACAAAACAAATAATGAGCAAAAACTCAAAATAAATAAACAAACAAATTAAGTAAATAGTAAAGGAATTAAAAAAAACAATGACTGCACACAGAAACACAAGTAAATGGAGCACCTCGGCATATTGTAATTATTAGCAAGCTTATCTTGCTAGAACAGTTATGACTGAGTAATGAGTTCAATCCACACTGGGTGTCCCGTACTTTTGGCCTTGTGCCAAATCTAAGCTATGTTTAGAAAATCACCGTAAACACAACTAAATGTAATAATAAAATTCAACAACAAATAATTAAGTAATCAATAATAAATAATGAGTAAAAAGATAACAAACAACACTATAAAATAACTCCAAATAACGGCATTCGGATCCACAATTATTTCCACTCAATAACCTCTGCAATAATTTAAAACATAAACATTACCACCTAACCGATAACCATTAGGATAATACAACAGGCTTTGCTACCGATGATGCATTATTAACCAAAATAATTAAATAGTCGAGGCAAAACATTTCACATGGCCTGTAGATTGCCTTCAAGCATACAATACTGTTGCTACTCGGCGTTGACCTCAGTGCAAAAGAAAAGAGAATGATTCTTATATATATATATATATATATATATATATATATATATTCTGTTTCTTATGCACTTAAATATATCATGTATAGCCTAATAATTATTTTTAGCATTTCATCCCAAGCAAGGTGGTAAAGCCACTAAGATGCAAACGGTTACTGAAAGTGAAAGAATATGAGAAAACGTTAGTGAGGAGAAAGGACGATAAAAGGATAGGGTCCAGGAAAACAGAATATAGTGATTGAAGTTGCATTTATATTTTTGAAGATCATAGCAGGAAAGTGAAAAGCACAAGAAAAAAAAACTATTAGCATTAGACCTTTCAGCAGTGAAATGATGAGATTTAGTTAGCAATCTAGTACTACTCTTAAAGTCCTGAGGTCGAGCTACCAAATTGGAAAGCTCTGAACCATTGTCATGAAAATATTTGTATGAAAGGCATGAGGAAGCTATGTTATGGCAGTGGAAAAGTGACTTAAGCCAAGATACCAGGTCAGGACCAATATCATTACAGAGCCTTGTTTGGATTTTGTCAAGAATAAATACCGTAGAATCACTGACAGCCGGACTAAGAAGGCCTTCTGGATATGAGGAATTGATTACAAAGTCCGGATATGAGGGATTGTATTTAAAAGAACTGAAATCAGGTTTAACATTTATTTTCAATGTTTTATAGTAAACAAAATAATCTAATGGTGAGTGAAATATAACGGAATTGATTTTAAGGAAAAAGAAATAAATTATGTAATATTAATGAAAATTCATTAAATTAAGTCTGCCACGTATGCAAAACAAATAATGTAATGAGGATTTTTTTAATCGCTGTTGCATGATGATTCTTTCTCTTTTAATGTCATTCTCAACTTTTTCCGCATTTCGTTTTGCTTTTGTTCTTGAAATTTTTTAAACGAAAGACACTTTTGAGCTCTGTGTGCGTTATCGCAACCATCATAACTTGATGCTTGCTTTATTTCCATAAAACTGACAATCTTTTCAATAGCTTTTTCAATTTCAGTCCAGGATTCATCGCAATCATGCATCCCGTCGCTATCTTGTTGCATATGTGCCTCTTTGTCATCCTTTCCTCTTATTCTCATCACTGTTTGCAACAATAGAAGCCATTAGGGTAAAATATACATAAGCAACTATCCAAAGTAAATTTCCAGACAAACAAAAATTTCAAATCAGTTAACTTTCACCCAAATAGTTCAAATATACACATCAAAATCATGTGCGGATATGCGGGATTCCGGATATGCGGGATTCCGGATATGCGGGATTCCGGATATGAAGCACTCCGGATATGAGAGATTCTACTCTATATAACAAAAGCACCAAACTTGATGTGGCAGCAATATTCAATGCACAAGACAAAATGTATATTTATAACTGTGCAAAATGGATTCTCGCGAGAAAAGGGTCTGGCATGACGCAGTTAATTGACTTTCCTAGCAGTAGACTACACAATTGATTCAATAAAATCTCTCCATGTCAGTTGAATGCGTGAGACTGAGAAGATGCGCTCAGCTGCTCTCCTGGAGGTTAGCATCAGCCATGCTGATGGGAGAACCATATGGATGTGTACATTGCATAATGGCATGAGTTTGGTGTGCGGAGTTCAAATCCCACCCAAGGATTTTGCATTCACTTTTGCACAGATTCCCACAGGAAAGTTATGAACTCATCTTCCTTCTGCCTCGTCCAAGCAGACTAGCTGTCTAACTTTGGCTGGCAACCAATCTAAGAGAAGGACAACTCTGAATTCAAAACTTGTTGAGTATGAGTAACTCCATCACTGCAAAGCAACAAAAACTCATATGAAAGCCACAGCATTAACACATCTACACTGTTAAAAAAACAAAAACAAAAGAAAACGAAAAAAGTGAAACTATTTTAATTATATCGTTGTAAAGACTAAGATCACAAGATTAAATCTCTCATACACGTTTTAATTTTTAAAAAAATCATTTCACTCCAAGTAAGGCGATAAAGCCACTAAGACTCAAGGAAGTTACTGGAAGTGAAAGAAAATGAGAAGACTTTAGAAGGAACCAGAAACCCAATCCTAAACAGGAAACAAAGGATAGAGCTCTGCTCCTGTTCAAGAGACCGGTTTGTGAACCGAGCGATAGGCGGACTTCGGTGTGGAGCTTTGGGGACATTCTGCGAATGTAGATCAACGAGTTCAACTTTGAGGTCAACCTTCTGTTGCACCTGGCTTCTCCGATACTCTGGCGTGATACTGAGTGTCAAATTTAATTTAGTGTTTTAGAGTGAGCTCAGTACATATTGGGGTCACCACAGATCAACTTCTCTTAGAACAAAGGTTCCTTATTAATATTAAATTCTATTCAGACCATCTGGTATTTCCTGGTAGGAATCACAAACTACACTATACGTCTTCTCCTCTTCATGCACATGTGTAATTATATTAATGGAAACATCACTTTAGTCTGATGAAATCATTAAGGACTTCATCAGATTAAATCATAAATGGTTTTGTTCATTTTAAAGCTTGAACGTACATTGAAAGAATTATTATGAATATTGCAATGATACCGGAACATTCTTAGACAAAGGGTTTTTTAAAGACAAATTTAGATTTATTTAAATTTTGGGAAAATGAAAAAAAATGTGCAATGAGTACTTATGTTCAAATTCACATAATGTATATTTATTCCAGATTAAATACAGAAATTTTGGCACAGTGCCGAAGGGGAAGTGGGGAAAGGCTGGAACTCAGTAACTATCCTAGATCTAGTTAAATACAATCATGACCTATTCATTCAATACAATATACTTAATCATCACAAGAACTTGTCAATCAACACTCAATCCTACATGTACCACAATACCACATATTCACAAGCGACCTACAAAACACCCAATGATGGAATGTCTTTTTTTGGTATTTTTTCCATTTTTTTTTTTTTTTTTTTTTTTTTTTTACAAAAATATATATAAAATTATATTATTATGAAAATAATAGCGTTGGGGAATAAACCCAAAAACAAAACTAAAGAATTTAACAAAAACAAACTAAAACAAAACAGATGTTTATTAGAACCCGTCCACCCCTTAAAATAATGAGAACGGCGACTGTATTCTGCTGTTTGACAAAATCAAGCCGCACACTCACTAGTGGAGTGGGGAAGAAAAAAATTAAACAGTGGAGTGGGAAAAACAAAGTCTGACCCAACCGAGATGAAAAAAGAGGACAAAAACAAACAGGGGAGGTTGGGAATCTCGACATGGCTCTTAACAAAAGAGAATGCCGGGAACAACACTTATTCACATTAACTAGGAAAACATAAAACAGTCTAACTTAACCAGGGGAGGGTTCGTCGGAAACCGCCCTGTTGTGCTCAAAAGGACCTAAAAGAGAAAATAAAAGCTAACCCCGTTCATGCAAACCAGGCTCGCCATAGACACCCACCTTTCGCTGAAATCTGTCGATATCAAACGCTTTCTGTCAGATCTGATCATCATTCTGAGCTGATGCCTTAATTCAAAAATAAATAATGTCTGCAAAACACATTCTCCTCCCCTTTTATAGGCAGAAGCACACAAATGCATGCTGGGATTTTTCTTAGCCAATACAATAAGTCGATTTGCAGTTTAAATTGACTCAGTCCCGATCTGTCGATTCAGATGATTAGGGTTGACGTGTCGAACTCTCTACCTTCGGACGTAGAGGAACCCAGACGAGGCTACGCTGAAGGGAAGAGTTACGTCTGGGGAGGTAGACAAGCCCCACTACGTGTATGCGGGGCCTACGGGGAATTTTTGCTTAAGCCTATGACCTTGGATTCTCCCCACATAATAAACATCCTGTCTTGTGGGGAGGCGAGGTAAATAACTTCAGTCCCGATCTGTCTCGTCTTGAAGCCAGAACTCTACATTCGCTTGTCCGAAATTGCTTTTGTATGTCAACGTCAATTCTTAGTTTGCTAAATTTTGCTATATCACTATTGATTTGTTTATATATATATATATATATATATATATATATATATATATATATATATATATATATATATATATATATGCTTTATATTCTTTTTTTTGTCCTATTCTTTTCCTTTCTTTCTCTTGTTATTGTTTATTGCAAACTTTGTCAATTTTGTTTGTTGGACAATTCTTTTATTTATTCTGCATTTGACCATGGCTACTCACTCCACAAAAAAAAAAAAAAAACATTTATTTTTTCCAAATTGATGTAATGAATATGCATACACCTGGGTTCCCCGTCACAGTAATATGATTGGCTGGTGTCAGCCATAAATACAGACTTATGTGGAGGTACAGGACGACACCTATGGATTACGCCTATTGAATACGCCTATTGCCCACGCCTATTGCCTACCACTACGACGAGGACCAGTTCATTACGGTTACCTGCTAGATTGTCCTACCCGGTTACAGTAATCAACAACCACTTTGCTACTTCGAACAAATATATCCCTTTCCGGAACATATCACAAATAATTCAATTTTATGATAGCAGGCGCAAATATAATTGCTTGCTTAAAGCATGAAATGCATTGAAAGAATTATTAAAAAATTTGAAAAATATTGTTTGGGGAAGCACCCTGCGTGGGTCTATCTCACAAAGTACAGGTATACCTCGGGTTACGTCATTTCAAGTTAAGTTGTTCTCGATTATACGCCGTTTGTCAAAAAATATATAGAAAAATAAAAATCAAGTTTAAGTCATTTTATTCGACTTTACGTCTGTCCGCCATAAGTCGTAATATCACTAGAAAAACTTTAAAAGCACATAAAATCATGTTATTGTACAAGTAATAAGAATAAAAGTATATAAAATCATATTAAAATACGTACATTTACAGTATGAATGTAATTATTGGTAAATTTATCATAAATTAGTTTATTTTATACTATCGTAAAATAACTTGTTATCTAACCTTACAAAATCATTTTCTTTTATAATGTCTTAAAGCAAACCATTTCAAGAGTCTGCAATGTACTGGAAAGATCACCAAACTGTAAATATCTACATTTACAAGTATGTACGTACTTGTATTCATCAATTTAGATTACTTTTTTTCTGTACTATATTAAAAATTAAAATTTATTTGTTTGTAACTTTAAAATAGATTCTTATTGACCATATATTATTAAAAATACATTTATAAATAAAATATAGACCTGGGAACGGTTATTTATGGTTTAGCCTCGTGACTTGTAAATTCGGAGACAAGTAAATTCGACTTGTAATGTAACATGTAATACATATACATTTTATATACGTAAATTAAATACAGGTTACGTCGTTTCGAGTTAAGTCGTTCTCGATTATACGTCGTTTGCCCAAAAATATATATAGAACAACAAAAATCAAGTTTAAGTCATTTTATTCGACTTTACGTCTTGTCAGTCACAAATATTGAAGTTGTAATATCACTAAAAAGATAAAAGCACATAAAATCAAGTTACTGTACAATTAATAAGAATAAAAGTATATAAAATCTTATTAAAATATGTACATTTTCAGTATGAATGTAACTATTGGTAAATTTATCATAAATTAGTTTATTTTCTACTATCGCAAAATTTTAATAACAGTATTTTTTATTTAACCTTACAAAATCATTTTCTTTTATAATGTCTTAAAGCAAACCATTTCACAAATAAAGAGTCTGCAATGTACTGAAAGATCACCAAACTGTAAATATCTACATTTACAAGTATGTACGTACTTGTATTCATCAATTTAGATTACTTTTTTTCTGTACTATATTAAAAATTAAAATTTATTTGTTTGTAATTTTAAAATAGATTCTTATTGACCATATATTATTTAAAAAATGCATTTATAAATAAATTACAGAACTGGGAATGGTTATTTGTTTTAGCCTAGTGACAAGTAAATTCGACTTAAGACGTTTTTCGATTTAAGTCGCCTCTCTTGGAACAAATTAACGACGTAAGGTGAGGTATACATGTAGTAGTTTTTTTTTGTGGTGGTAGGTGGGAAGCTGTATGAGTAGAATTGTTTTCTAACATTTGAAAAAAACAGGAAATGAGGCTGATTCGGATCAAAGGTAGGTTCGGAAGGGTGGCGTGTCTTAGCTGAAGTGGTGTGAAAAAAAAGGAGCTCATTTGAATATCTGCCATAGAATTAGCAAGAGACTTGCAAATACGCGTCTGTGAGAAAAGAGGTTGCCGAATTGAAAATAAACGATTTTAGAGTGCATCAAAACTGGAAACTGATGGTTGAGTAGTACCATCCCAGATATAACAACCATAACTTATGTTTGGTCTCATTTGATTCCCGTAAAAATAAAACATGGCAAAAGGAGTCACAGACTTCCTGGAGTGATAGAAGGAACCGACCATTTTTCCAGCAATTCTAGTGATGAGAGTGAGCAAGTGTTCATGTCGTCCATTTGTAGGTTGTGTGCTGTTTTCCTCTGTCCCTATTGCATTTACTATGTTCTGTGAGTGTCAAATTTTTTGAACCCTCTTTCCTTATTATGTGTTCAAGAAATTTCAATTGTCTTTTTTATTCTAAGTGTCATTAAAAGAGTCTTCTGTATTAATATTACTATTTTTATTAATATTATTTTATTACTATTATATTAATATTACTATTTTATTTATCTGATATTTATATTTTAATCATTACTTATATTTTATTTACATTGGACGACAAAAAGACAATCAACTTTCTGGCTGACAATCAACTGATTTCTTCATTAAATAATCATTTTAAATAAAACCACTGATATCTGTCTATATTTCTGAGATGATGTATTATGTACACTATTTGCATTATTCGAACTATTGTCCTCATCTTTGTCGCCATATTTATTACAACGTTTCGGCCGTTGTACGCTCCGGCCTTCTTCAGGTGGTTGGAATGTCGAACTGAACCCTTTATTTCGCTCATTGGGGTTAGACTGTTCTAGTTCCACGTGCCATCTCTAATGGATTTCAGTTATCAGTATTCCCCTTTTCAAATTCTCCACTGACTTAACCGGATATTGAACTCACACTCTTTGGGTCCTGTAACTGGATCTAACCAACGATGGATAATCCACTGTGCCATGTGTCCTCAAAGTTCAATACAACCACATGAAGAAGGCCGGAGCATACAACGGCTGAAACGTTGTAGTAAATATGGCGACAAAGATGAGGACAATAGTCCGAATAATGTAAATAGTAAACCAATTGCTTCGTTGTCAATCATTCATTATTGTAAATGGGCAACACTCAAATTAACAGGTGTCATTTTTAATTTTTTTTATTTACAGTAAGGTTCTCCCTTTATAGGGCCCGGGGGTCACTCGAGGTAAAGGGTTACGTTAGGAGGCCATTTGTGTGTACAGGAATGGAAGATAACGGTTAACCCAAGCCTTGAACACGTTAAGATTGTGAAGATCAGGGAAAAATCATGTTAGAAGTCGGATCCACAGGGCAGTGGTTCGTCGGAAGAAGCTGCTCGAGTGGAACTTACTTTACATTATTTAAGAAAAGCACGCTTCAGATATATATGTTATCATTTTCTTTCACTCCCAGCGACTCATTGTACCTTAGTGGCATTATCGCCTTGACTGTAGGGAACTGATTAAAATAAAATCTCCCTTTCATATTTCTACGTCTGGATTTTTCGATGAAATGAAGATTCGATTTAACGCTTTCGGCGAAGTCAGTTATCGCTGTTATGATTGTCGCCGGGCCAGAAAGAGTATTAAAAATGTATTTAAGATTTCGAGGGGTGGATACCCAGAGAATGGTTTCCAGGTATGAACCTGAAATAATAATCTAAAGATGTAAGTGGCCTGACGGTGAACAATACGAAAAATGGAATCGGCGTTTTGAGTTCAAATTTCAGCTGGATAGTTTGTATTCACTTTCCATTACCTTGAAAAAGTCATGAATCTATTTTTTTCTAGCTATGATCAAAATTAGCAGCGGTATTGAGCCTTGGTTGGTAACCAGTCTAGAAGTACAACTAGGACGATCAGGTGAAACCTACAGCTTAATGAGCCACATAACCAAGCTAATAAGCCGAATGCGAAGCAGAATTAGACGTAAATAGGACAAGAACAGCATGATTTTGTCAATGACACTGGAACAAGAAATGCTATATTTATGATCAGAATGGTAACGGAGAGAGCAAAACAAATGTAGAAGGATGTACACTTATGTTTTATAGATTACGCAAAAGCATTTGATAAGGTACGGCATAAAGATCTATTTGAACTGCTTGGAAAGCTTGGTCTACTTGGGAAGGATGTTAGAATGATACAGAATTATACTGGGAGTAAACCACCAGCGTACAGATAGAAAAAGAATTGAGTAGGTGCACAAAAACAGAAAGGGGCGTAAAACAAATATGTGTCTTCTCCCCGGAAGTATTCGACTTCTACAGCGAGGCTATCCTCATGGATCTAGAAACTCTACCAGGATTTATTT
>CAHIKZ030000742.1:542500-607500 GCA_903632075.3 Acanthosepion pharaonis
ACGACATCATTACGTCATTATTTTTGCACCAACCTAAAAAAATTTTGTTATCAGACACATGAACCGAAGGAAAATGAATGGAATAAGAAATGTTTTTATTGCTGCCTCGGAGACGTCAGACTGGCTGAGAACTTGGAGAAAATTCCTTTCTTAGACCATGTCAGAAAATCCAGCCGTCTGATGCATTACCGATAAACTGCTTGACAAACGCCACGTGTTGAACAAAGAGTTGTCACATTATCCGTTCATGATAACGGCGATTTGAAAGAAAGAAAAAGAGAAAGAGGAGAGATCATTAATTTTTTTAGTTAAACAAGGTATTTCTTTTCCAAAACAAAGCCGCGGGTTGTTCACGCCCGACTAAGACGTCATTGGTCAAGTGGTGATCACATGACGCACGAAGGAGAAGGAAAGATACCCGACCAAGACCTCATTAGCCGAGAGTGATCACGTGACGCACGAAGAAGACTGTCGACGCCCCCATCAAGAGTATAAGTATGAGAAGCCACTACGAAGAAGTGGGGAGGGCAGTTCACGCCCCTCAGAAGCATGGTGAGAAAGTGGGAGTGAAAAAAAAGTTACCAAAAATGGAAAAGAGTGGAAAATCCCTAACCAGAAATAAAAGAGGTGGATATGTATTTAGAATTATCGAGGAACTCCCCGACGCCAACAGACCCAACCCGGTTTTTGACGGCGTCAATAAAAACGAGCCCCCAACAGGCAGAAATCAGTTCAGTCCCGGACGGCAGAGATGATAGATCAAGATAGCTGACCAAGATTCACGCAAAATTTTGGACTCCTCTTCAACCAAGAACAATTATTTTGAAGAGCGACTTAGAACCAGACCACAGAAATAAGTTTTTCGACTTTCGTCCAAAGACACACCGAAACACAAATTTCTTGGAGAGCAGACAACTTGAAGCGTTAAAACTTGCCTAGCGAAAGCGACGTGTCACAATCCACAGAACGGGTCGGGAGATAGATGCAGTCCTATGTATCGAACAACTAGACATAAAGTTTGTTACCTTTTTCTTTGATACTTTGAACTTTTTGAGTTTTCATTTTATTTTCTTTTATGCATATTTGTGTGTTATCACCCCCGTTGAACTCAATTTGCATTACGGCCCCAACCCCTGTTTGATCTCGTCTGTCTAAGATCAATTCACAACGTGGGTAGGCAGACTGGAGATCAGTGCAGTTACCTTGGTAACCAGGCGTTGGAAGCGAGTTGGGAACGGCGAGGCCGATATCAAATCTAACCAGATTCCCACCCGAATCACCAAAAGGTTAGAACGTCACATTTGGGTGCCGCGACCGATACCAAGCCAGTTGGTCGTCACAGGACGAGACAACACGACTGACGCGACAGGCGAACGTCACGTTTGGAGCAGCGACACACGGACGGAGCAGCCAGGAGCGAACAGCTGGCGCCGCGACGAAGACGTCACAATTGGTGCTGTTTAGGGACGTCACATCTGGTGTCGTGGCCGGGATAGGACCCTGGAACGGCCACGTCACAACTGGCGCCGTGGTAGATCAGGATAGAACGTCACAGTTGGCGCTGCGACCGGGGGACGACGTCACACTCTTCCGCGTCTGTACTTACGCGCGTTTGCCACATTTTACAAAACTTATCCGAAGATATTAGAATAATCCGGAACCTATACTGGCAGCAGATAGAACAGATATACAGATAGAAAATGAATTCAGTAAATATAAAAAAAACAGAAAGGGGTGTAAGACAAGGATGTGTCTTCTTGCCGGAATAATTCAATCTATACAGTGAGGCGATTCTGAGAGAATTAGAAGTCCTAACAGGATTTATTATTGGCGGCCACAATCTTCATAACATAAGATATGCAGATGACACAGTGATGATAACAGATACAGAAAGGAAACGACAGGAAATCCTACAGAAAGGAAGTGAAGGAAAGTGAGAAGAAAGGATTAAACATCAAATGCAAGAAGACAGAATGCATGGTTGTTAGCAAAAGGACGAGCAAATTACAAGTTGGAGATACCAAAAATCAAACAAGGGGGTCCACTTTACTATGTAATTTGTTTGTAAAGTAATCCCCCCTCAACGGAAATCAAAACAAATATACTCATATGAAATGACTTCTAAAAATTTAACGTCGAACCCGCCCAATACTTCGATGGGGTACCACGTGGGGATATCGGGTACTGTAAGCAATATCCTAAAATTCAAATTATAAATAACCCATGAAGGGTTGATAAGCCGTAAAAACAAATCAATCAGTCATTCTTGAAATGAAAAAAAAAAACAACATTTTTTTAAAATACGTAATGATATTAATGAATTGGGGGCGCTGCAGAATCAGACCGGAAATAGTCTCCCCCCCCCAAAAAAAAACTGTCCATACAAGGAATGCGATATTTATGCCCAGAATGATATTAGAAAGAGCAACAGAAATGCAGAAGGACGTGTACCTGTGTTTTTCAGTTTATGCAAAGGCGTTTGATAAAGTACGTGACAAAGAAGTGTTGAGAGTGATAGGTCACCTTGACATATTTGGGAAGGATACTAGAAGAATCCAGAACGTATACTGCAAGTAAGTTTCCTTCATACGGTTAAAAAATTCAGAAAATATACAAAAATAGAAAGGAGAGTAAGACAAGGATGTATCTTCTCACCGGACTTATTCAACCAATACAGCGAGTCAATTCTGCCATGATTAATTATTGGCGGCCACAAACTTAACTACATAAGTTATGCAGATGACAAAGTGTTGATAGCAGACACGGGAAGAAACTCCTACAAACCTCCTACAGAAGTTGGTGAAAGAAAGCGAGAAGAAAGAACTAGAAATCTACGGCAAGAAAACAGAATTTCTACTTGTCAGCAAAAGGAACATCCCTACATGCAAATTACACATTAGAGATACGTGTTCAATCCATGGTATTCTTAGCATCTTTCTGTAGAACAACATTTTTCTTGCCTCTATCTGGGATGAAATTGTCCAGAATTCACTGCCACATAGGAGGGACGATATTACGTAAGATTTCGCCACTTTTTTCTTTGTTTCCAATGAGATTTTTCTGTTTCTTAATGTTTTGCTTAGCTTTTGGAAGGCATCTTTTGCTATCACAATGCGCCCTCGGCTTTCGGTGTCGCATTTTTCGTTCTCTGTTAAAACGCTTCCTAGATATTTAAATTTGATTACTAAAGTAGAATTAATCTGCCGCTATACAATATTCTACAAACAACTTAAAGACATCAATAAAAAAAAAGTATTTCCTGTTTTGTTGACAAACAAAGGTAACTTTAAAGAAATTCCACAACAACTTAGATTTGTATTTACACCATTTACGTCGTTCGCACTGTTGTCCTCACCTTTATTGACATATTCACGAGGTTTCGATCGTTGTACGCCCAGAGCTTCTTCAAGCGATATACATTGGAATATCACCTGAAGAATGTCGGAACGTACAACGTTCGAAACATCATAAATGTGACAGTAAAGATAATGACAACAGTCCGAACGATGTACAATATCTCGTCTCAGAAATATAGACTGTGAATATGGCAATAACGATGAGGACAACAGTCCGAATAATGTAAATAGTGTAAATAGTTACAATACCTCATCTCAGAAATATAGACTTTGAATATGGCAATAAAGATGAGGACAACAGTCCAAACAATGTAAATAGTGTAAATAGTTACAATACCTCATCTCAGAAATATAGACATTGAATATGGCAATAATGATGAGGACAACAGTTCAAACAATGTAAATAGCGTAAATAGTTACAACACATCATATCAGAAATATATAGATTTGTTGTTTTTACGGTTTATCAACCCTTTATTCGCTATTTAAAGCCGAAATATATTTTGAATTGCAAGAATAATCTTTTTTTTGAGTGAGTATTGCATTAACAATTTTTGAGAATAACAATAATTGTTTCCAGATGCAAGTCCTATTATTTAACCCCTATCTTGGAGGAAGAAATGGACTGATAGTTTTTCCAAGGGCATTTGCACATATGTGGATGTAACGAAATCGAGTGGAATTCGAACTCAGCTCAAACTCAAATTCTGAGCCGCTATCTATTACACCCCCCGCACATCTTACCATCATGAAATGTAAGAATATACAGCCCCATAAACCAATTTTATTGCAGTCAAATGCACCAAACTATAAACGAGAATGAAGCATTCTTGAAAAGCATTAAAACACACATCGAATTGAATGTGATACAATATACAAGACATACGAATAACTATAGAAAATTAAAAAATAACCTTGTCATCCCTAACAATGCTAAAGAACCACTATAACATACCAAACATCATCTACGAATTATCATGCTCATTGGTGAATCGTTTTCCCTTTGAGGTGCTTGCCTCAAATTCATCCATAGAGTATACGACATTACTCTCAGGTAAAGGTCAAGAACACAGAGCTTGTTAGCTTGTAAGTGGAGGCTTGTTCAGTCAAATCAGTTGATTCATAAATACATTGTGGAGTGTTGTATTGTTAAGTGCAGTTAGACAGTCAACACCATCGGGGAATAGAGCTTGCCTTCAAGATTAAATGTTAGCACTAATTGTCGTCTTTTCTCGGATGCTGGCGGTAGGTAACCCTAGCTTTATAGTTATCTAACTCATAAATTATGAATAATGTGTTTTTTCGAACCTTATTGTGTTTTGTTTTACGGCATATCAACAACTCAATGGGTTATTTAATGCCGACAAGATTTTTATTGCTGGTAATATTTTTTTTTCAAAAAAGAATTGCTGGTAATATTTGTAGGTCAGGTTTCATTGACCAATTTTTGTAAAGAGGGTTTTTGTCGTAAGTCAAATCTATTGCTGGTAATATTTTTCCAAAGATGTATTGTAGATAATGATATGAAAATCTTTTAAGCCCAACTGGAAATTTCTGGTTTGGTTTAGTTTGATCTGTTTTATGGCAAGCATATCAACCTCAATGGTTTATTTAATGCTGACAAGATTTTATTGCTGGTAATGTTTTCTTCAAAAATGTATTGCTAGTAATATTTTATTTTTCAATAATGTATTGCTGGCAATAATTTTTTCCTTCAAAAATTCATTTCTGGTAAAATCTTTTTTATAAAAATGTATTGCTGGTATTAAAACCTATTTTTACGCTTTCATAGTGTTTTGACCCCGTTTTAGGGGTTAACTAGCTGGCCTTATTTTGGTATTAACAGTTTATTAGTCATGGTTTCTAGTTATCCCATACAATTTCAGTTCAGTATTACCTTATTTAAACTACAGTCTATTATTTATATTTACATTATTTACATAGTTCTCTTATCCTCATCTCTATTGCTATATTCACGACGTTTCGGTCGTTGTAAGCTTCGACTTTCTTCAGGTGATAAAAGTTGAAATTTCGAATCGAACCCTTTATTTAATCCACGTAGACTGTTCTAATTCCTCATGCCATGGCTTATTTGAATATCTCAGTTTCAGTTAATTCCCTTTAGTAAGAGATTTATTGCTTGCTTTAGTAATTCAACTCTCCAAGATTTTGTTCTCTCTGCTGTGACCAGGTATTGAACTCACGACTCTTTGATTCAAGTCACTTTTTTTTTGGATTACTCAACCAACGCTTTTATCCATTGGGCTAATGAGTAAATTTTGGGAATTATAAGTCTAATGTCTCAGTAACCATTTTTTTTTTTACCAGAACTCATATTATAATTTTGTTATTGTTGTTTTTCTCTAAATCTCTGTATTACTGTTTTCAATATTGTCTTCATGTCTATGCTTGGCCGGCTTAGCAGATTTTTGTGGCTTAGCATATGCGCAGTTTCCTTAAGTTTTCGTATTTTCCAGTGGTGTTTTTTATTATTTCGACTTCATCTCACAGTGGGGGGCGGCGGTGATCTTGCTCCCCCCGTACACTATTTAATTAATATCTATTTAGTTAAGCTCAGTACAATACCCCCACCCACCCAAAAAAGTGAAATGGTGGGAGAATGAGTTTGTTAAAATAGGGGAGGCCATATCCTCATTTTTGTTTTTATCCCGTCCTTTTATTGCTACTTTCCTTTATTATCTGCGAATTGCAACAACATATTGGGACAGGTAGTGTAGTAGTATCCTGCTGCTTTCTTCAAAGTTTTTCCAAAATTTTTGTTATATTCCGTGCTAAGGGAATAAATACTTAACACCAGGTGGATAATAGTAAAAAGGTTTACTGTACACAACCAGTACAATATGAAATACGGTACAGTTATAGAGACAGGTCAATCTAGTAGTGAGTGCCACTAATTGGAAGGTCAGACGTGCTTGCGTCGTCTATCACTCTTCTCCCTATCTGTCCTTGAGTCTCTCGTAGACAGTGGACTTTATAGGTACTTACTACTTTTAGTGTAATCATTGATGGGGGTGCCGGGTTATTCTATTACATCAATATTTAATATCAAAAGGCTTAAATTATCTTTATTTACATAATTCTTTGTAAGATTTTGCTAGATTCTTCCAATTATCTTATTCAGGAACAATCTACAACATTCCGCAATTTGTTTCTAATATAAAGTTATCTCCGAACACAAATCGTATGCAATAATTATCATCATGGGGAAAAGCAAGGAACTATCAACATCGAGAGAAATAACTTTTTTTTTTTATCTTTGAATCATGGATAACGGCTCGGATTGAGGACTCTGAGAGCCAAGTTTGAATTCAAGTCAAATCCATTACATTCACTTACGTGCTAATACTGTGAACAAATTCTGTTAACTGAGAAGAAAATGTATTGAGACTGTGTTCATCTCGCAGTTTTCAACATTGAAGGTCGGGGCCATAAGTTATTTCACCATTTCATCATACACAGTGGAGGAAATAAATATTCGTACACCATGGCATTTTTTAATTAACATAGTTATAACATATGAAAAACACTTAAAATCCGTACAATATTTATACACCATTGCATAATGCTGCAGTATGCAAAAAACAATTAAAAAATATTGTTATAAATGAAATTATGTGTTATTTTTAAAATTTCTAGACGAAAAAGTATTCGTACAAAATATTTTTATATTCTGTGCTATGGGAATAAATACTTAACACCAGGTGGATAATAGAAGAAAGCTTTATTGTACACAACCAATACAATATTAAATATGGTACAGTTATACACACAGGTCAATCTAGTAGTGAGTGCCACTAATTGGAAGGTCGGATGTGCTTGCGTCGTCTATCACTCTTCCCAGAGTCTCTCGTAGACAGTTGACTTTATAGATATTTACTACCTTTAGTGTAATCATTCATGGGGGTGACTGGTTATTCTATTACATCAATATTAAAAGTAGTCTTTCTCTTAGAGTGGTTGCCAACCAAGGCTTTGAAGGCCCAGTCTGGCCTACCATAGCTGGGGAGTGGAGGAAAAATATAGATTCATGCATTGGTGCGAAAAGTGAACGCATCAGACTCGGCTAGAATTCGAACTCGGCTTGCTGATTCCCATTTCTGGGCAAATAACCATTATTTTTACAGGGCTTCAAACACCGACGACCGTCACCCTAAGTTTTCTAGTGATATTTACTGATTGTTTCGTAATAGCGGCAGTCAAATTGTTGCGTTATTTGCCCGGATTAAAAGCGATCTAATCGCCTAAAAAAGTTGCCATGGCTCGAACGTCAACCTCTGGAAACTTGCCTAAAGAGGCAATATTGTCTATTTTTATCTGTAAAAGGATCTAGCAAAGGAAACAATAATTTAAGGCAATAGAAAAAAGCGACATCTTTCTTCTTGGACCTGTTGATTTATTTAGTTTCTCATCAGTAAAGGCTTGCGTCTTAGTGGCATTATCGCCTTTCTTGGGGTGAAATGAAAGAAATAGGCAGTAGAACGAGTAAGGTCGAAATGGTAGCTGATGCCCCAACGACCTCAAGTCCGTTGGTAACTGGGGCAAAAGTTGGCTTGTTAATTTTAACGCTTCCAAAACCAAACTTTGCCTTCCATCAGTATGGCTGATGCTAACCTCCAGTAGTGTAGCTTTGGTTCTTCACTGGCTAACGTTCTCGGCTGACATGAAGTGGAAAGACTATATTGAATCCATTGCTAGATCAGCTGCTAAAAAACTTGGTTTACTGTGCCGTGCGAGCCAATTTTTCTCGCCAGAATCTACCATACATATCTATATTTCTACCATTCGTTCATGCTTAGAATATTGCTACAACATATGATCCAGTGCCCCTGCTATTTACCTAGAACACCTTGATAAAGTCCAAAGAAGAATCAGCAATGTTACAGGTCCTGATTTGGTAGCTCGGCTTCAGTCACTTTCCCACCGCCGTAACGTTGCGTCTCTGTGTCTTTTTTATAAATAGCTTCATGGTTACTTATCGGATGAGCTCCTCGCTATGGTACCTAGATTTTTTGAATTTAAGTGCACTACCAGATTAGCGTCAAAATCTCATCAATTTACATTTGAGCTGGCTAGATATAACCGTAAATCCTATTTTATCTGTTTCTTCTCTCGCACTTCTCGCTTGTGGAACTCCCTTTCGGCTCCATGCCCGTCCTGGGTATGACAATAAACAACATCCGCGTCCTGAGTAAGACGATAAACTACGTCCAAAAAAGGTGTCTGATCAGAAGGTTTTGAGGAGCGTGGAACCACCTCTTAATTGCTGTTAGGGTCCCAGGACCCGGTGGGGTAAAACATGACCTGTAAAAATAGGATCCCAGAAATGCTTTTGAAAAAAAAAATAAACAGTTTTGAAAAAAACTGGGGTAGCAAAACATTTTCAAAGTGTAAAAATAGGTTTTATTACCAGCAATAAAAAATTGTCGGAAAATAACGCATTGAGATTTTGTAAACCAAAAAAAAATATACTATTGAGTAGATTTTGAGCAAAATGAGTAATTTAAATTTTTACGAAAATAAAAAAAAAAAAAATAAAAATGGATTACCAAAAATGTAATTTTTGAATATATGTAAAAATCAAAATTTTGTTGGCAGAAATAGATTTTGCCATAAAACTAAACAAAATAATATCAGCTTTTCAAAATTATTCGGCATTAAATCGCCAACTGTCCTTTGAGGTTTGTAGAGTTGTTCTGTTTTAATTCTTTTGAACTGTCAACCCTAGTGAGTCCGAGTCCGGACAATTATCTGGAGTTGATAAACCGTCAGGAGAGGTGTCAAAGACCGGTTGCTTTTTCCCATATCCAAAAGCTCTTCCTGTTTGATCATTAAGGGACCGAACTTGAATTTATTATTTGAAAGCAAAATAGAGTTACGTTCGTGGGGCGACGTATTGACGCAGAGGGTATCGAATATAGTTTGATATGAAGTTTAAACCAAATAAACCATATACTGTTAGTGTGCGAGAGAGAGAGAGAGAGAGAGAGAGAGAGAGAGAGAGAGATTTTGACAATCTAGTGCGAACAAAATGAGTAATTTTAACCTTTGTAATCTTCATTTTTTTTCTGGAATAAAATTCATTCTGTTGAAAAATAAAACCATCCAAGAAAGTAAATTTCCATTGATAAAGTTTGACTGTGTGGTCGCTGCCTTGTTTGGGAAATGAGGTAAAATTGAAAATGGTTCAAATATATAAGAAGGTACGTAATAAACATTTTTTTTTTTCAATATTTTGATTTGGCATTAAATGGCGAAATGAATAAACTGAGGTTGATATGCGAAAATTTCTTTAAAAAAAAAAAATATACAAAAAACAAACCAACCAACCAAAGGTTTTAAAACTTTATTCGGCTTCCATGCTTTCCATTTTTTAAAATCTTTATTCGGCACCTCATATCAGGTTTTAAAACCGGCAAAAATTTGAATGCAACATCAGGTTCGCCATCTTTTACTGTCCTCCTGATCACATCAGGTTTTCTTATTCGGCACCTCATCAGCTCATTATTTCATAGTGTTTAATTGTTTATATAAAGTCAAATTTTCACACCCTTTGACACCCTGTCACTTCCCTTGTGTCCCAGTGGCTTTTCAGAATAATTTACTTTATAAAAGCTATCAATAAAATGAAGTGTTAACAAAAACATGATTATTAAAAAAAAAATGACTTGGCCCAGTGTGACAATTATCTGGAGTTGATAAACTTTTGGGCCTGGTTCAATCATTATGGGCACTAAGAGAGAGAGTCTGTCAAACGAAGCGGTCCTAGGAGGTAACTTTACATCTTCTCCACCAAATGGTTATCTCTTCCTCTTGCATCCCAACTTTGTTCTCGCCGTTAATAGGATTAAAATTATTCCCAAGAGAAACGGGAGTTAAAAAACATATCCAAAAGCCTCACCTCCCCTGTTTGATCATATGTAAGGCGTCAACAATGACAAAACGAACTTGAATTTATTATGCTCTACAGGATAGTTCTCTCTCTTGCGTTAGCGAAGAGAAATAGAGTTATCGTTCCTGGGTATTGATAACCCAGCCATAGGCGCCGGGGCGACGTATTGACCAGAGGGTCCCATGGCCGTTTCTAAGAATACAGTTTTTTTCAGGTGTTTGATAAATTGCGAAGCCCGCCCGACCACATGTCCAAAACTGGGTTGGCCTTTGTGTCTATCCTCGGGGGAAAGTCCTCTATTCAAGCGGTTCGCCCGTTCAAGTTTATTTCTCTTTTCTTAAAAGGGTGATACTCGGCCTTCTTTTGTTAAAATAAATGAATAAATAAACAGTACAGTGCACCTGTCACGTCGAAGTCTGTGTACTTCGTCGGACAGAGAGAGAGAGAGAGAGAGAGAGTTCTTAGACAATTCAAAGAATAATAATGTTTAAATTATTCTCCCATATTTTGCCCGATACAGCGGGGGTTCTAGTGTCTTCCAGATCGACTTTTGTTACCTTTTGTAATCTTCACCTTATCCCATTTTTTTTTTCTGCCGAATAAAATTCAGGATTCTGTTGAAAATTATTCAGCACATACAGGTCCTCCATCTACCTGGGGTGTTGTCCCTGACCACCTCGGGGAATGCTAAAAACAAATATTATAGACGGGCCCCATTGATATATCCACGAGTTTTAAAAGGGCCCTCGGCTCGAACCTTCGTCGGCGAATTTTTTTCAGTAGTTTTTTTTTATTCAGCTGCGAACTCAGACGCTTTTTTTCCTTTGTGGGTGCCAGGTACAGGGTTGTTTGGGAAATTTAGATGGCTCGGTCTTAAAAGGATTGTCAGCCAGTTCCTGAACTCCTACGAGCAAAATTGTCCACCCAACGATAAAAGTAGGTCCATAGTTTTAATGGCCATAATCTGATATAAGAACAATCGTAATAAACAAGGTGGGCAGGATTCTGTTCCTTCTTTCCTTTGGTCCCGGGTTTTTTTGAACTTTCAGCAACGGCGGTCGAGGTAAGGGTTAAATCCTCGGTCACCACGGGGATCTCAGGGTTGAAAACGACGGTTTAAAATACGGCGCCATAACGTCGCTCCTCCTGGCGATATGAATAAACCCTTTGGATGGAGTCAATACCTGGTCATAAAGCAACTATACCGATCTCCGGTCTTTGACCCGTTTTCTTAGACAGACGGGACCAGCAAAAAGGTTGAGTCCGACGGGGGTGGCAAAACACAAAAAAATAAAAAAAATAAACAAAAAACCTTTATATCTTAAAGTCCGTTACATAAAAACAAAATTCCCGACCCCTTTGGACTATCAAGCTTCTATCACACAATAGGAAAATGTCGAATTACCTACTAGAATCATGTATGTATGTCGGTGTGGTTTTTCGACAAATTCTATCGATTATTCGCAGTTGATTCTTCCTCCGACATCAGGTTTTAGAAAATCTTGTTTGATTCAGTGGAAGCACTTCGATTCAGTGGAAGATTTCTTGCTTTATCGGTGGAAGGTCTTTTTGAAATTTCTTGTTTCGAGGATTATTCTGTCGTCCGAGGGTGAACTGCACGCCCGCCCAACCTAACTCCAACTTCAACTCAACTTCAGCTCCATCAGGTTTAAAAATCTTTATTCTGTCTGAGGGTTCTTTTGCCCGCAAAGGGGCGATGAATCATGTCCGGTTTCAGGATCTTCCCTGCCCGCGGTTTTATTCCGGGCATCTCCAACTCAAACTGATTTCTGTCGATCAGGTTTTTTGACGCCGCAAAATCTTTATTCTGATAACAAAAGTCGTATTAATTTTGACTTTCCATTATCGTTAGGTTTTAAAATCTTTATTCGGGTATTTCTCTTACATCAGGTTTCAACCAATCGTTCCTGAAATCTTTCCGCAGCCTGACGTGACCGCCTCGTCCAACAGTTACATCGAGGTTTAAATTGTTTATTCGAACACCTCTCCCACATCAGCTGGTTTTAAAAAAAACAAAAACCTTTTGCACGTACGCAAAATGAGCTTAGCTTTCTTTCACCTGGACTTTGTCAAACATTTCTAATTAGTCTTGACTTTAGAAAAGGTTCTTTTCGCCTTCTTGGCGCCCTCTGTGAGCCAAAAAACAATTGTCCTCTTTTTTTTCTTTGTTTTACCTGATAGTCGAAAATCTTAATTATCTAGGTCGAAATAACTTTTTATATATCGTTTATATAAAGATCAACATTTTTCACAAGAGTCGGTCAGAGGCCTTGACCGACATATCGATTTCTGTTTTTTTCCTTTCTTTCTTTTTATTATTTCCACCTATTCTTCCCAAGCTGTCGACCACATCTAAATGCTAAGGTGGTTACCTTTTCTTTTTCTTTTCCTTTCCAGAATAATTTAGTGAATTATTTTAAAAGTTATTTTCCGTTTTAAAAAAAAAAACAACGTTTAATAAACTTAAGAAAAATTAACATATTTCTAAAAGACAATGATTATTATAAAAGGTACAAGAACCGTCTATTTTCAACCTTGACAATGCTCAATAGCGCTTATATGGCTGTGTGAATGATGTGTTAATTTCCACCCTACTAACACAAATTTCTCCAACAGACACAATGTTGCAAGCCTATCGTTACTCTATTGGTCTTTCTGTGGTAAAGGTTTCTGACGTGCTACATTGTCTAGTTCCACCAGTTCAGACCTTCACATCTAAAGCCCGCCATGTTAGGTATACAGGGTCGAATCATCATTAAATCTCCTGTATTCCATTGATAAGGAGCAAGTTCCCCTATAACAGCTTCTTCCCTAGAAATGTTACGTTGTGGAACAGACTCCTGGGGAAATGCTTCCCCGATCACTACAGTCTTAACCTCTTTATGTTTAGAGCCAACAGTTATCTGTCCTACATATATTTTCCCCTTCTACGTCCACACCACAACCTCACTGAGTAAGCCTCTAGCTTAATGTTGTAGAATAGTTTTCACAGTGGATGGTTTGTATTTCAATAAGTCGTCCTAAATTAGGTTCGACGTACAAAACGTTAGGAACTTGAAATAAGAGTTAATGACGCAGCAATCTAGTTGTGATGGTTGGTACTTCAATGTCCGATATCGACTGACTCGCTCAACACCATTGAGCCCAACTGTCGACAGCCACTACTACTACTACTTATTATGTGTGGAAGAGTCTATTAATCATAGAATAGGTATTATAGTATAACACTTAAGTGGCTCTTGGGTCTTGTGTTGTGTGAACATTTAATAAAACATGCCGCCTTCGTGCGACGAGTTTAAATACAATTTGTTTTCGATTTCGCCCCAAGCAAAGCAGTAAAGCCACTGATACACAAAGGGTTACTGGGCGTGGAAGCTAGAAGCAGAAACATTGCTAAAATGTTCTTACAAAGGAAGAATAATCAGGAGGAAAGAAGATAACGATTGGCATTACATTTTAGTTTTGGAGATTAAAGTTGGCTGGAAAGTACGGAGCCGGAAAGGAGTTTCACAAGCGAGAAGTGCGAGAAAAGAACGGTTATTTACGGTTACATCTCGCCAACAGTAAATTTATGAGATCTTGTTGCCAGTCTAGTACTGCACTTAAATTCAAAGAGTCTCGGTGCCATAGCGAAGAGCGCATCCGAACAATTATCATGAAAGTATTTATAGAAAAGACGGAGGAAGGCAACGTTTCAGCGGCGGGAAAGAGACTGAAGCTGAGATGCCAGGTCAAGATCAATAATATTGCTGATTCTTCTTCGGATTTTATCCAGCAGCTCTAGGTAAATAGCAAGCACACTGGGCCATATGTGGCAGCAATATTCTAAGCATGGACGAATGGTAGAAGTATAGATATGCATGACAGATTCTGGAGAGAAAAATTCTCGCAGGACACATTGAACCAATTTTCTTAGCAGCTGACTTAGCAATAGATTCAATATATCTTTCCATTTCATATCAAATGATCATCATCTATCGATCAGATTTGATTTGATATTGTCTTTAAAAAAAAATCCATGTTTCTTCAGCACGTAGCCAGTTATGGCTCTCCTCAGTTTCAATTCCGTTATTCTCCATGAATTTCCAAAAAAAATTCGAAAATGCAGTGAAGTGATTCTACCTTCTAGGTTTGGAATTTAGAGTTTTCCTTCTCGTAGATTCGTTGTCCTGGGTGTGACGATAAACTACATCCGGCAGCAAGGCCTCTGATCAGGAGGTTTTGAGGTGCATGGAACCACCTCTTAATTGCAGGTGTTCCCATGTCCACCCTGACCCGGGGTGGTAACACCGGTTAGGGTCCCAGGAAATGGGCAAATAGCATACCCCCAAACTGGGGTCAAAACATTATGAAAGTATAAAAATAGATTTTTATAGTAAATATACCAGCAATACATAAAAAAATACCAGCAGTACATTTGACTCTTGACAAAACCCTTTTTACAAACCTCATCTTCAAACTGATTTATTACAAAGAATACATATTTTATTTATATGAACCTGTTCTAAAAACCTTGTTGGCATTAAATAACCCATTGAAGTAGTAAAAACAAAATAAACCAAACCATTCAAGTCTATATAGTAGAGTCTACTCTGCTATTTAATTGATAGCCGCCAGAAGAAGAGGTGGATTTATGTCTTTCCTAGAGGTATGTGGGCGACAGTAAAGGATTTAAAGTAATTGTTAAATAAACGCAAGCCATTATACTATGGATCACATAAAACCCGACTTTTGTTAATAAAAAGCAATTTTATATAAACATGCTTAATAAAAGAACATCGAACAAGAAGGGAACCCCCCCCCGCAAAAAAAACCTGAAAATGTCAACAAAATTTAGCATAGATATGCTTTTCGGAATTTCTTTTTCTTTTTAAAATAGTCGCTCCGTGGCCACTCGACCGGAAAGCCACAGCCGAATGCGCATTACGCATAACCGGAAATACGAACAATTCCGGTAGCATAGACCGAAGTGGTAGTGGTAGGACTTATGTTTGTAGAGAGGAAGAGGCGGTAATTCTGGGGCAGAGACGCCGTACTTGAATAATATAGACAAAATAATAATAATAATAATAAAAAAAAACATTACTCCATTTCTTTATGCACTCTGTGACCCGACAAGATACAAGCACAACTCTCTGCACGCCTACCCACTCCCCACCAAACAATATCAACTTTAGATTTCGTCTCAGACTGCTTTCTGAGGTTCCAGACAAAGTTCTTTATAAAGGATGTAAGTTTTTAGAATAACTAAGGATAATATTTTTCGGCAATCAGCCGCTATAAGTAATCTTTTTCTTAAAACCACCCAACACGCAGACAAAGCCATTCCTGAAAACCATTGCAAATTACCTGATGTGCCTGATTATTGTGACCTGTTGCTAAACACAATAACGGGATATCAGTGATGTTATTTATTAAGATTAACTTTATTCTGACAAGACCAGAATAGGAGTCGTCCTGGGTATGACGATAAACTGCATCCAAGGCAACAAGGCCTCTCTGATCGAAAGGTTTTGAGAAGCTTCGAACAACCTCTTAATTGCTGCTGTAACAGAAAAAAAAACACAATTTACACATAGTTAGTGATAACAAATTAAAGGCAAATTTATGCAATTATTAGAAAATATATATCTCTAACTACACCTCAATTTTCATCTAAGTCACACGAACGCCGTGCTCTAGCCAAAAAAAATTTAAAACAAACACGAGAGTGCTGGCTGTTATTAAAACAAATACGAGAGCGCTGGCCATTATCGATGCGACTCTTGCTTTCCACATATGTCTACAACTAAGTCCGTGCGTTTCGTTTATATAGAAAGCAGAGAGAGAGAGAGAGAGACTTCACACACACACACACACACACACACACGGTAACCATAGAGGCTACTCGAGTACACGGCTGACTAACGGTCTGACCATTAGACTGTGAAAACGACCTCCTGTGAACAAAGAAAACAGAGTCAAATATCAACGTGACAAGCCGAAACTGATAGCCAACAAGCAGTCAGCTGGATTAAACCATACTCCGTTTTCACACATTCTTATTTCATACATCATACATCATACATTCGAATGCCATACTATACGACATACCAGAGTCTATTTCGTTCGTTTACGCCAACCAACTTCTAACTTAGATCACTGTTGTTCCCAAGTTCACCCTGATCCAGGGTGGCACCACATGTTAGAGTCCCAGCTATGGGAAAACACTGCACCTCCCCAAACTGGGGTCGAAACATGAAAATATAAAAATACATTAGAAAAAATTACCAGTATCTGTCTATATTTCTGAGATGAGGTATTATGTACACTATTTACATTATTCGGATTACTGTCCTCATCTTTGTCATTGAGACACATGGCACAGTGGATAAAGGCGTTAGTTAGATTCAGTGACAACACCCAAATAGTGTGAGTTCAATAGCCGGTTAAGTCTACCCCAGTGAGCGAAATAAAGGGTTCAGTTCGACATTTCAACCATCTGAAGAGGGCCGGAGCGTACAACGGCCGAAACGTTGTAATAAATATGGCGACAAAGATGAGGACAATAGTCTGAATAATGTAAATAATGTAAAAAAATTACCAGCGTTACATTTCATAGTAAAAAAAAAAAATTACAGAAATACATTATTTGAAAGAAAAAATTACCAAGACTCACATAAAAATAAAATTTCGGAATTAAATGACCCATAGGGAGTTTATATGCCGTTAAACAGGCAAAACCAAACCAGACTAGTGGGGCTTCCAATAACGATTAGTGCAAAACGATTTCGGCGACCGAATATTTCGTAATTTGCTTTGTGTGACACTATTTAGATTGCTAGAAAGAAAGAAGAAAAAAGAAAGGCAAGAATTAAATTTAGGTGATAAGAAGCCATCACAAAAAGGACACTAAGCGATGTTATTCTTTTTAATAAAGAAAAATGCTAAAGGTTTTATTCTCATTAGCGAGGAAAGTAAGGTCGCGGATGTGTCGGATTTAATTTAATTTATGACGACGCGGCGAATAAGATGTAGCCAATCTGCCCATGGCAATGGTGAAAATTCCAGGTTGGTCAAGTGACCTACGAAACAGAAACTGAGAGATAAAATTAATTGGGTCGCGAAAGTTAATGTCCTCTGGACCTCCCGCAGGGTGCTAAGAGATAATGCTGATTAAGCACGCACTGACCGAAACCAAAATGCCCGTTGGACCAACCCCACATCATTTGGGAAAAACACCTGTTTATTGTCAGGGCTGGCTATGATAGCAAAATTATTTTATCAGAACGAATAATTGGCACCAAGGTGCGATATGACCAATTGCCCACCCACTTGATGCTGGCGAAAAGTCTTGATTGATAAAGTCCAGGTGGTTCGGTTAAGATAAGAGTCTAAGGTTTGTTGTCGGGCAGAAGAAAGGGAAAAAGGAAAAAGAAGAAAAAAGGAAAATAATTTTTTTTCTTTGAGCAAGAATTTTTAAACCGAGGCTAGTCTGGCCACACCCATACTGCTGGGCGCCCATTGGCTGAATGCTGGCGTGAGCGGCAGGCAAAGGTAATCATGTGAAGAAGGAGGGGAGGTCTGTTGACACCCATTGAGGGGAACCGGTATGAGATGCCACTCTGAGAGAGAGAGAGAGGGGAAACCCGTTGACACCCTCTGAGGGTATGGTGAGATACCAATATGAGAACAGAAGAAGGTAGGAGGACGAAAGACTTCCAAAAATGGAAAATAATAAATTTTCCTGACCGAAAACAAAGAAGTGGATTGTGGATTTAGAATTATCAAGGAACCTCAAAACCCGACAGGCCCACCCCGGTTTTGGTCGGCGTCCATATAAGCAGAGTCGCAGCGAGTGAAAAGCAGTTCCAGTTGGAGTTGGCAACTGGCAGAGACAGTTACAGAGTTAATAGCCACGCAGATAGCTGACTTGAAAGATTCCACGCAATTCCGAACTCAACTTCTAATCAAGAACAATTTATTTTTGAAGAACGACTTAGACTCACACCACCAAAACAAGTTTTACGAATATCACCTGAAGATACACCAAAACCAGTTTCTTAAAGAACAAACAACTTAAGATGTTAAAACTCGCCTAACAAACACAAAGTGTCACGATCCATATAGCGGGTTAGGAAGAAGATGCGGTCCTGTATTCAGCAACCAGATATAAAATATTGTTATCCTTTTTTTAAGACATTTGAACTTTTCGAGTTATTATTTTATTTTCTTTTTTTTACATATTCTTGTGTGGTGTTACCCTTGGCCGGACTCAGCTTGCATTACGGCCCGGCGACTGATTGATTTCGTCTACCTAAGATCAAATCACAACGTGGGTAGGTTAGACTAGAAATCAAAACAGTTACTTCGGTAACCAGACGTTGGAGGCGAGCTGGGAACGACAAGGCTGATACCGAATCTAACCAGATTCCCATCCGAATCAGCAAAAGGTTAGAACGTCATATTTGGTGCCGCGACCAATACCAAGTCATATTGGTCGTCACGGGACAGGATAGGACGGCGACGGCGCGAGGACAGACGGGGTGACGTCACAATTGGCGCCGCGACTAGGACAGCACGGCGGGCGCGGCCAGGCAGACGTCACGATTGGCGCAGTGACACCGGGGGACGTCACATTTGCTTTCTAGTGATTTTGTTTACCTAACGTTTTATATATTAAAAAAAAAAAATATAATGTACATAATGTTTATATACGTACATTATATGTTCCAAGGTCCAGCTCCAAGCCAGAGAATGGACGAAAGCGGACAGATGGCGTCTCATAACTACCTGCTTAAGGTAGATGGCGGTTGACAACCCAGGAAGGCAGTTCATTTAGCGGAAGTAAAACCTCTGCATCGATCATATAGTTATTTATTAAGATTATCTAAATATTATTCCAAATATTAGCGTGCTGGAGTCAAGGAGAGACGACGCGTTTTTTCGAAGGTAGAAAATGGCCGCAAACTACATGAAAACTGCCATAGAAGCATGAAAATTCGATTATTTCCACTATCGATGGGAGTTGGGAAATGCAAAGTCGGTCTTAGCCTTTCTGCTAACTTGGAGCAAATTTTGATGCAAATCCGTCGAAAATTGCGGCCATGCATTCGTTACACACACACACACACACACACACACACACACACACACACACACACACACACATATCCTGCCATTTATAGATAGAGATATTTCCTTTATTATATATATTATGGCTATTATTTTTATTTAGAGTTATATAGGCATTGTTTATTATTATTTCTTTCAAGATTTACATAGTTACCGTTTTTTTGTATTAGGATATATTTGTTTTGTACAACTAAATTGAAGATCGTTTGTCTTATTTTATTTTCTGTTTTTGCTTACCTAAAGATATATATCAATTTTGCATTTTCTACACTCGTTCATTGTTTATCAATTAATATTTTAGGTATTCGTACTGTTGCGGATGTATGATGTGTGTTGGAGGGGGATAGAAGATTTGAATTATCAGAAGGCTTAAAATTCTGTGTTCAATAATCTTCCACCCGCAACAATTAATACAAGATAGAGAATAAAGATTCATAAACATATTTTTTGAAAACATAACAACTGAATTTATTAATATTTGATATACATGCATGAATACTGAGTGAAAAGTTTAGACAGAGTTGTGTCTCTTAGATTAGGTAATATTTGTACCTAAGTTCATAAAGTGAAAGTAATTATTAAACTGTAGTTTAGAAGAATAAAGTTTCTTTAGCATGTTTGGAATTGTGTATTGTACAAGTTGGTAAAAGTTCAGAAGAGATTTCAGAGTTCGTACTTGCGTGAATGTTGGTAATGGTCTTTAACGTCTGATCGCAAAGGCTAAAACGGGAGTTGTTGAAGATTACATATTGGTACTTGGTAGCAAGGAATGAGACGCGAGAGAGAGATGAAAAGAAACATGAGGGAGTTTACACGTGTCCTGTTTTTATAATTTTGTTGTACCACGTGACTGGATCAGATGGAAAACGCGGTAAAACAGATTTGACGCGTGCAGGCGGTTTGATTGGTCGGAATTGACCAATCAGCGAGCTAGTTTGAAGGTGATTAACCAATGAAAGCTTGTTATATATTTTGTAAGATTGTGATGGTGAAAATTACAACAGGAATAGTGCATTTCCTAGCAGAGGTTAACTGGCTTGCTGTGGAATATTCCACAGTATTGTTAAAAAAAAGGTTAAAAATTATTTTATTGTATGTGAAATAATGACTTCATAATATCCTAGTATTTTACGCTTAAATCCAGATTTATATTTTCATTTTTTCTTTCTGCTATATTTTTCTAAAATTAACATTTTGGTAAATGGATTCTGTTCTCGCGTCGTGAGACAACTCGTGAGTATTCCATTGACACATTACCGGTGAGTCCTTTTCGTGAGAGTAGAGGATTCGTATAGTGTCTTAGAATGGCGTGCACCTGAAAATAACTTTTAAGTGAGAAAGGAAGTTTATGCAATCCCAGTCCCATTCTTTTGTTCGATGCCCGCCATCTGCTTTCTGGGGCAAACGCTGCCACGAGATAAGAGGCGTGCAAGGATGCAGGTTATATTTCGGAGTGACCTTTCCATAGCCTTGCAAGACTCCAGAGCGTCTATCTGCCTAAGTTTGAAAGTTGGCCGTTGACTCGCTAGGAGTTTTGCCATCTTTTGACGGGCCTTGTTTTTAGTTCTGTTGGGTGACATACCACTCACCTCACCAGTATCCACTAGTGGGGGAGCCGGTTTAGACGCCGACCACCCGTCCATGCGGCAGGTTGTACCGAGTTACAATGTTACCAGTAGCAAGCTCCAATCCTCGCCTGGCCATTTTCGATATTAGTGTTTATTTGTGCACGACTATTTCGTAATTTGTCTTGCTTTCTAGTGTTTTTTGTATACCTAACATTTATATATTTATATATTGATAAATATATTTTTATATATATATATATATATATATATATATATATATATATATATATATATATTGATAAATATATTTATATATTTATATATTGTTTTTTGTATACCTAACATTTATATATTTGAAAAGAAAAGTTAATTTTTTTTTGAGGTGGAGCTTCTAAAAATAGCAATGTATATAAATGCTTATATACATACATTATGTTTCAAATGTTTTCATAGCGAGGGCTGATAGTGGGAATAAGATCTATAAAATGCTTCCCTGGCATGAGTTTCAAATATCCTCAGACAACTAAGTACATCTCCAAACCGGATGATGGGCGTAGGCGGTAAACTGGCGCCTCATAACCAGCTGCTTCGAGTAATTAGAACTGGACAGTTCAAGAAGACAGTTCATTTAGCAGAAGGAAAACCCTAATTTTAAACCTCCGCTGCCATGCGGTTATATCCAAAACACGGAAAAGCTATGGAAGTAAATCCAGACAGAAATCCCGGAGTTGAGCTGGGAAGGCGGTTGACTGTCAACACTGTCAACTTTCCGGCAACTCCTGCAGCCAAGCCGTCCTCAATATAATGCCCTGTATTCCTTTAGATCTTGTGGGTACGGATGGGGGGGGGTATGTAATCTGGGTAGCGCTCCATATATCAAACCCTAGAAAGAAAACTTTGAATTCAAACCAGCTGATGCCTTGTAGGTCTTGCCAATTTAATTTCTGAGAAGAGGGACGGGTTAACCTCAGCATCCTCAATGTAAAAGGAACAGGCAAGCCATTGCACTTTTCTGCCTTCAATGTCAACATGAACCCCAATTGTGAGATTAAGGAGAGTGGTGACCACAGCGGCGGTGCTAAATGCACTAACGAATAAATGAATGAATGTTGGATCGCAAAGTGCTCAATATATATTAGGTTAGAAGATTTTATTTTTATCTGTCATCATCATCTTATGGTCACCTCACCTCTCTGCCTCACAACTGTGGTTCATGGTGACATTCAAGAATAGTGAAACGCTTTACCGGTTTATTTTGCACCGGGGATGCTGAGGATACCTCGTCTCTACTTTCAGATGTGAATTTGTTTTTAAGTTACATTCTTACACTTTTCTAGACTTTGCCTGAAGAGACAGGACATACAAGATGGTTTGAATTCAGAGTTTTCTTCTACTAGACTGGTTGCCACCCAATGCTATAGGACCCACTCTGTTCTGCTATTTATCCAAAGCTGGGGGTATGACAAGAGATGGATTCATACTTTTCCTATGAAACGTAAGTAAATGTAATGAACTCGAGTGGAATTCGAACTCGGCCCTCCGATTCCTCAATTCGAGCCACTAACCATTACTCCGCCGTATACAGGTAAATATTGATCGTGCCTATACCTGATTCTATAAGCAAATACGGGTTTATTACTTGTGCCTGCAAACATCTACCTGGAAGGTGGTTTCTTTTGGGTGTAACTACTCTTTGGTAGGGGATTCTAGACCGTGTCGACAGGACAGAAAGGAAGTTGTAGAGAGCCATGATCATACACGTATTGAAAGGAAATTACGGATGAAAAAACAAGTCGAGTGGAACGGGTCGTTGAAATAATCAAGGCAAATTCTTTTGGAAAGTCAGACCCCAAGCTCCACTTAGCTAGATTACAAACACTGTCTTGATTTAGAGAACTTTTTATTTAATATTAAGATCTGTTTTCAAATAATAAGATGTTTTCATTTATCTATCAGGAAAAAAGAAACTGCTAAAATTTCAAAAATATTTCTGTATTTCGGCTTTGCGTGTCGAAGATAATTTCTTTGGAAACATAATGACGCACGCTTTTCTAAATATGATTTATTTGATTCAAACTTAAAAAAGAAAAATTAGTCGGACCCATCCACATAAAATGATTAAAACACTCCGATTCAGTTAAGTTAGAATGATCTTTTTTGTTTTTTTTGACAAAGATTCTTTTTTTTTTTTCGATGTAGGTTATTCAACATTTTCGTCGGGGATATTTTCAAAGTGAAAGCGAGCAAAACGGCTGTAAAGTGGGAGGGGGTCAGATTTATTAAACATTTATACACTTCTTCTTCTTCCTTTTTTTGCATCTCCTCTTTCTTCTTCTTCTTTCTCCTCTTTTTGAATCTTTAGATTTATCATTCTAAATCATTTTCCTCTTTCATCTACTTCTTCCATTTTTATTTTCCCACCTTCTTCATCTTTAGTTTTTTTTTCATTCTACATCTTTTCCCTTTCTTTTTCTCCTTCGTTTTCTACTCACTAATCTTCCTTCATGTTTTTCTTCTTCTTGTTCATTTTCTTTATACGCTATTATTATTAAAATTATATTTATTTTGCAAAATTTTGCAGTCAGTCATCATTCTTTTCCATCTTACAATTAGCTATTCTTCTTCTTCTTTTTCTTCTTCACAGGCAATCAACATAGCTCTACACAATTTCCTATCCTTTTTTTCCCTTTTGATAAGGCCTCGACTCCCATTCGACCATCCCTTCACACAACCTCGTAAGGTAAGTTGTTCACTGCCTTCCACTATTTCTCTTGCCCGTAGTATGCCCAGTGACGGTCTCTTTTTAAAATCGTTTCATCCCAAGCAAGACGATAATGCCACTAAAAAGCAGGGGTAAAAGGGAATGATAAGATTTTAGTTGTGAGCATTGAGGAAAGGACAATGAAGAAACAGGATTCAAGAAGACAGAAGATGGCGACTGACGTTGCATTTAATTTTTTTTAAAAAACTGTAGTTATCAGAGGTGAGAAGTGCGAAAAAAAGAAACTCTTAGAATAGAAGTGGCGGTTGCATCTAGCTTGTTCCAGGGACCAGCTAAAAAAAAATTATCAGAGCAGCTGCCATGAAATATTTGGAGAAAAGGCAGATGGAAGCCACGTCGCGAGAAAGATTGAAAATGGAGAGGATTGAAGAATGGATAAAAAAGGAATATATTTAAAAAAACAACAGAAAATAGCTATTGACGTTGCATTTAAATTTTTGAAGATGGTAGTTATCAGAGAAGCAAACAAACTGGAGGGAGTTTTACAGGTGAGAAGTGCGAGAATAGAAACTGTTTATTCACATATATGTATGGAAGATAACGTTAATCCTAGACGTAAACGTGTTAAGATTGTAGTGAACAGGGAAACAAAGTCTTGAGAGTCGGTTTCACAAGAGAGTTGTTCGTGGGTATCAGCTGCTTGAGTGGAACTTACATCTCATCAGGGGGATGTAATGAGGGTGCTGCACTACAATATATATATATATATATATATATATATATATATATATATATATATATATATATATATATATAGTGATGGTCACCCTGTACAAGACCCAAGGGACACTCGAGGTAGACGGTTACAGATTAAGCGACACAGCTTATGCAGATATGTATAGAAGATAAGAGTTAATCCTAGGCTTAAACGTGTTAAGATTGTAGTGATCAGGGAAACAAACTCTTGAGAGTCGGTTTCACAAGGCAGTGGTTCGTGGGTAGCAGTTGCTTGAGTGGAACTTACATCTCACCAGGGTGATACAAAGGGAATGAGGGTGTAGCGCTATAATGTTTGTGGCTTGGAGGGTCTTATCCGATGAATGACGACTTGAACGTGTGTGATTTTTCCATTTACTAATATTTTTTTAGTAATATTATATCTTCTTTTTTTTTGTTTCATCCCAAGCAAGACGACAACGCAGAGGTTTACAGGCAGTGAAAGTGAAAGAGAATACGAAGATTGAAAATGGGGAGAATTAAGGAAAGGCCAAAAATGAACAGCGTTCAAGAAGACAGGTGATGACGATTGGCGTTGCATTTAAATTTTTGAAGATTGTACTTATTAGAGGAGCAAAAAATCGGAAGAGAGTTCCACAGGTGAAAAGTGCGAGATAAAAAAATTGAAATGCCCGTTGCATCTAGCTAGTTCAACAGTAAAACGGTGAGACCTATCTGCCAATCTAGTAGCACTCTGAAATTCCTTCTGTGTGAAAAGATTTTATAAACATCATTAGAATTAGGTAAACCTACCCTAAAAAGTTGGCGATTGATGCTGAGTCTAAACTTTTGAAGATTGTAGTTATCAGGGAAGCAAGAAATCGGAATGTACTTCCACAGGCGAGAAGTGAGAGAAAAAGTGTTAGGTTAGATGTGGCGTTTGCATCTAGCTAGTTCAACAGTAAAATTGTGAGACCTAGTTGCTAATCTAGTAGCGAGCTTAAATTCGTGTAGTGTGGGCACCAGAAAAAAAATCTCGAGAACAGTTTCAAAGAAAAGTTTTCCAAGCCCCTCTTCCTCATTAGGTGTCCAATACGCCTTCGAATTTCAGTGTCGCACGTTCCGTCCTCTGTTAAAACAATTCCCGGATATTTAAATTGTTGTACTTGTTTATTTTTGGTGTGTCCAATTTGTAATTTGCAGGTTGGGCCACCCCTTTTGCTGACAACCATATATTCTGTCTTCTTTTAATTAATATTTAGGGACGTGGAGATTACCATTGACCATACATTTGAGTAACAACAACATTTCAGAGACAATGGAATCAAAAAGAACACTTATAGTTAACATCAGAAAGAGACAGTTGAAATTTCTAGGTCACATAATGAGAAAAGAGGGCTTGGAAAATTGGATACTCAGAGGACAGATTAAAGTCAGGAGGGACAGAGGAAAACAAGACATAAGCCACCTAGCGAGCTTTCGTAAATGAATGGCAGAACATGTTTTAAGAAAGATAACAAAAAAGACAAAATTTTTTAAGAGCTACAAAGAGCAGGAAAATGTGGAGACCTATGAACAGAAACAAGAAAGTACAGAAAGTTAAATATCTGTGTAGTTTAGTGACATAGTTTATTCTGATCTAAACGAAAAAAAAAATTTTTTTCCAGATTTTTTTCGAAGCGGAAGCGAGCAAAATGTCCCAGTGGCATAGAAATCTGAAGCTGCCGTGAACTATCCAAAGATGCCTTCCAAAAACTATGTAAAGTATCAAGTGATAAGAAAATTTCGTTAGAAACAAAGAAAAGAAAGTTGAACAGCTATCCTTATAGACTTGAAAAGACTTGAGGAAACAGACATGTAGCTCTACAGAAGGATGTTTAGAATACTACGAACGGAACATGTAAGCAATGAAGAATTTTTAAGAAAGAGAGAAGCAAAAAGAACTCTAGTCCGAAGAATCAGAAGAAACAGATGAAAATATCTGCGGCGCGTAACGCAGAAAGAAGGCTTGGAAAATTTGACACACCTAGGGCATATTAAAGGTAAGATTCACAAAGGGAAGCATTAAGTAACCGGCTAAATTTAAGGCCATAAATGGCCCCACGAACAGGGAGATGATTTCTGAATATCTGATGGAATTTATGTGGGCTCAAGGGTTTGGTGATTCGCCCTTTTTCAACTTCTGGCATGAAATTGCCAAGGAACTTTATCCATTGTGAAAATAAAGAACTGGAAAAAGTAATCGGAGAAATAAAATAGTTGCGGAAGCTTTAAGAGAAATGGTAACAAAGGTTTTTTAGGAAAAAGAAACTTGAAGCAACAGACAAGCTTCTACAGAAGGATGCTGAGAATTCTGTGAACGGAGTATGTAAACAGTGAAGAAGCTTTAAGAGAAATGGTAACAAAGAGGACAATATACTTAAAATGAGAGAGAAAAAGCGGTATTACACTACTCCCCCCCCACAACTGTTGCTTCCTGTTATTCAGCAATGACTTGCACCAGGTACGACAGTCTGATATATGGACCTCATACAGTGGTTTAATAAACAATGGGTTCAGCCATGACAGTGTCAGCCATACTCAGAACTTTGTGGATACCAAACTGGAGTCACCACGAATCGAGTTGAAGAAATGTGGCAGTATGATCAGGCTAAATTTAAGACCATGAATGGCCCCACCGACAGGGGAATGATCTTTGAATATCTGGCGGAATTTATGTGGGCTCAAAGATTTAATGATTAGCCTTTGGTGATTCGCCTGATTTCAGTTTCTGGCATCAAATTGCCACTGAACTTTATCCGTTGTGAAAATATTTATTTTTGATGTTTTTTTTTGTTTTTTTTTAGTGAATTATGATCTTATCTTTACAGTGATAAAGAGAAAGAGGTAAAAGTTTAAAAATGTTTGTTTGATGTTCTCATCGTGATGCAAAGAAAATAAGAAACAGGAAAAAATAATCAGAGAAATAAAATAGTCGTGGAAAAAACATGGCGGACAGTAGGTGCGAAAGTGTTATAGCATCGAGTAGCCTACCTAACGAGTTTGTGTAAATGAATGGCAAAACAGGGACCAAGGTACGTGTATGTGTGTGGAGAGGGGGCAGACTTTACTTAGAGCGACAAAGGACAGAGATAACCATGATTCGAAGCCACCGTGATGTGGTTCTACAGTAGGATGCAGAGAATACCACATACCTAATATGTGAGCAACGAGGAAACTTGAAAAAATGAGAATTAAAAAAAAAAAAAAAACGGCACTGATCCTTAAAATTATAAAGAGAGAGTTGAAATGTACGGCATACTATGAGGAAAGACAGCTTGGAGAATTTAACACTCACAGGACAAACCAACGATAGGAGTGGATAGAAGAAAACAACAAATAACCTACCTAATGAATCTATCTGAATAGATGGCAGAACGAGGACAAAGAGTTATGGTAAAGAGATAAACGTCGCTTAGAGCTACAAAGAAAAGGAAGTTGTGGCGAGCCACGATCGCTGATGTCCTGAAGAGACATAGTAAACAGGATAAGAAGAATCTAGTATTTGAGGGTTGGGATTTTCTGTAAGAGTACAGATTAAATTCCCAATAACAGGAAAAAAGCAACTTTCTTCTTTTTTGATCATTATAGGCTTCCATACCTTAAAAATACTGGTTGTAATGTCTGTCAGTTATGTGCCATGCATGAAATACGCTTAGGCGATCATATATCGTTCGATATATGACTGACGAGGTAGATTTTTCTCGCAGTAGGTTGCCATTTCTTTCTGTGGTAGACCAGTTGCCATCCAAGGCTACAGACCCCGGCTTCTTTTTCTATTTTACCCATAGCTGCGGGGAGAAGATGAGGATTCATACCTTTCCCAAGGTTATTAGCCCGTAAGTGAATGTAATGGATTTGAGTGGAATTCGAACTCTGCACTCCGATTCCTCAATCTGAATCGCTATCCATTACTACACCGTGCCTCCGTTGTAATGTACTAACCGAAATAACCCACTTTTTTCATTTAATAAAAATTTATTCAGTTTAGAATGATGTATACACTGTAAATCGAATCGCCTAGTAAATTTTTAAAAAAATGTGAAGAAATTGAGGCTGTACTTATTCAAATTAAAAAGAAAAAAATTACAAATACGCACCTCTTTGTTTAATCGAATTTTTCTAGGTTCAAACATTATAACACAGATAATCGACTACTCTTTTTTACATTTTTTTTATCATTAGTAAAACAGAGATTTGAACTAAAAGATCATATGTACCTTTTCCCCTTACTTTATTCAATTATAAACTCAATCTTGTTTCCCGAAAGTCTAACTTGATCAATAAGTTTTAATCTTCATAAAACAAAAGAAAAAAAAATCAAAGTATAGAACAATGACATATTTGTTTGGCTCATCATCAGATAAACATGATTCGCTGACAAAGAATTGTCAGGAAACACTCATCTAAATTATTGTCATAAAACCTCAACATGAATAAAATAGCATTCGCTAAAATAATATGGAAAAAAAAGAAAGAAATAACATTATATATATATATAATATATAGAGACAAAACACTCACCAAAATTACTATCGTAAAAATCAATATGAATGAAGAATTTTCAGATAGTACCATTTTGAATGAAGACGATGTTTTATGGATTAATTGCCTATGAAACGTCCAAGAAAGGAAAAGTCAGTAACGCTTTCGTCCATTTTTTTTTAAAATTTTGTTCCGTAATAACGTTTGACTGGAGCCAAATGGTCGTCAATTGAATCATTATTTATTTTTGTAAATTGAATATGCAGTAATATCGCATAAAAGCTGGGAATTTCGGGAAGGATGATAATGGCTTAACAAATATATCATTAACTTACCTAGTTACATTTATCGACCCACCCAGTTCTTAATCATTTCTTTTAACATAACATGTTTTTTCTGAAATATTTCATAACATAATCAGCAAAAAATGTAATATTTTCAATAATATTCACCAAATAAAAGGCCTAACAGCCACTCAATGAAGAGGGTTTGGTTTGGTTTGGTTTACAGCATATCAAGGGTCATTTAATGCCGACATTATTTTTTATTGTTGGTAATATTTTTTTTTCAAAAATGTATTGCTGCTAATATTTTTGATCTAAAAATGTATTGCTCGTAACATTTTTTTAAAAAATGTATTGCTGGTAATAATTTTTTTTTGTATTGTTGGTAATAATTTTTTCTTCAAAAATTCATTGCTGGTAATAAACTTTTACAAAAATGTATTTCTGGTATTAAAAGCTATTTTTACAATTTCATAGTATATTGACCCCAGTTTGGTGGGGTCAACTATTTTCCCATAGCTCGGACCCTAACAGGTGCTACCACCCCGCGTCAGAGTGGACCTGGGAACACCAGTAATTAAGAGGGGTTCTATGCTCCTCAAAACCTCCTGATCAGAGGCCTTACTGTTGGATGTAGTTTATCGTCATACTCAGGACGCGGATGTAGTTTATCGTCTTACCCAGGACACAAGGTAGAGGGTTATTGTGAGGTGCTGTACGAGCGTAAGAAAAAGGCAAGAAATGGAGTTATTGGGGCTAGGCAGGAAAGATAATGGCTAATTCTAGACTTGAAGAGATAAACATTTAATTAGTGAATAACATTTTCGAGTTCAATTGGAAATGTTAGAAGTATAGTGTGGAAGTAGACTTTAGAAGGAACCGGAAACTCACTCCTAAACAGGAAACCAGGGATAAACCACTACTCCTGTTCAAAAACTTGGGAGGAGTGTAAACCATACAATAGGCGAACCTATCTACACCAATAGAAAATTCTAATTTCATAATTAAAATTTTTCTCCAGGGACATAAGGAATTCGTAATCGGCTGGTTCGGTAGACGAGTTTTTACACAGTCTTTAGTACCTTTTTTAAAACGTTTCACACCAAGCAAGGCGATAATGCCACTAGGATGCAGGGGGGGGGAGTGAAAGAAAGTTTAATGAGGAGTAAGGAAAAAGACAATAAAGGAACCAGGTTCAAGAAGATGACAATTGACTTTGCCTTTAAATTTTTGAAGGTTGTTATCAGGGAAGCAAGAAATCGGAAGGGACTTCCACATTTGAGGAATGCGGGAAAAGAAACTATTAGAATGGAAGGGGTGGTTCCATCTAGCTAGTTCAGCAGTAAAACGGTGAGACCTTCTTGCAAGGTTAAATTCATGTAGTCGAGGCACCAGGAAAAAAAATGCTCATCAGAACAGTCGCCATGAAAATATTTGTAGAAAAGACAGCGAAAAGCGACGTCGCATCGGTGAAAAAGTGTCTGAAGTCGAGATGCTTTGTCAGGGTAGATTACATTCCAGACCCTTCTATGGATTTTGTCAAGAATCTTGAGATATACAGAAGTAGCATCAGTCCTGATATGACAGCGGTATTCAATAAACGGACGAATGGTAGATTTTTAAATGAACAAGATGGATTAAAATCTTTCAGGACCGACACAGTGAGCCAATTTTCCTTGCTGTTACTCCAATTCGTGTCAGTAGATAGCGTTTTGGTGCTTGACTGACGAGGCAGATTTTTTCCTGCGGTAAGTAGCCATTTCTTTTTGCGGCTATTTACAGATAAGAAGAGGAGAAGAAGAGGATTCGTACCTTTCCCAAGGGTATTAGCACGTAAGTGAATGCAATGGATCTGGCTGGAATTCGAACTCGGCTCTCCGCTTTCTCAATTCGAGCCACTATCCATTACTCCACCGTGTCTCATCGGTAAGTAAGTACCTTACAATTACTTAAAGAAATCAAACTGTATTCCAAAATATAACTTCAACAAAAATACAACATAAAACACATATATCAAACGCTAAAGATAGTTTAAACACCAATATTTCCCAACACAGACCTCAGATCAACTATTAAGACATTTATCAAAGAAGAATGGCAGAAGCTATGGACCGACTGACCAAACGACAACAGCACCAAAACTATTATAGCTGCATGGCACCAAAATCTAAGAACAAGGGAAGATGAAGTATAATACTTCATACCGAACACTCCATGATAACACATTCTTAAAGCAAGATCCACCTCCATTCTGTACGGCATGCCAAGAACTATTCAAAATAAGACACATATTAACAAATTGTAGCCACATCCTTTTAATATACTACTGAACAACCAACATGAAAGAACTCCTTCATGACATTAATCCATATAATATCCTGCAATTTCTTAAAGAAATCAAACTGTATTAAATAATATAACTTCAACAAAACTACACCATAAAATATACATATCACCACCTCTAGTAATTATGTTCACACAAATATATATATATATTCACAAAATCTGAGTATCATCTACCATGTATTAAATTGTGAAAGCAGAATAATATATATCATAATTATTATGAAGCTCCCAAGAAAATTAAATTTTGTCATTAAATGACCCATAAGGAGTTGATATGCCGTTAAACAAACAAATCAAATCAAAATCAATCATTCAATTGAATCATATAATATTAAAATGTTAGGAAAGTAATTTTTACCAGAAATGATATATATAAAAAAAATGTAACTTTACTGAAATATTATTTATCTAAAAACCTAATCGTCTTGATTTTCAACGACTGCTGTCCAACGGGGAGGCAAATTTTTCATTCTGTATTTAAGGAAATATGTTTTTTTTATATCTGCTTGAAAGACTTTTTACCCTACGTTGTTCGAACTGTTGCCGTCATCTTTATTGTCACATTCACGACGTTTTCGGCCGTTGTACGCTCCGGCCTTCTTCAGTTGATATACGTTGGAATTTCGAACCGAACCCTTTATTTCGTCCAGTGGGATATAAGACGGCCACCTATATTTCTTTGGAGTGTGCGTGTGGCAGTGATTTTTAAAGGTTAAAAAGTCGCCTTGTACGCCGACATATACGGTAATCTAATTTACACAGCAAATATCTAACATAATCTCTTTCCTTGTCAATGCACTTAATCCAAAGCTTCTTTATTAATCACATAACTAGAGCAGTATATATTTCCTATAAAATTTAGTGGTTTACGTGTGGGGATACTGATTTATTGATCCATCCCTCAGTTTTGGAATTCCTTACTACAGCAATTAAAATAAGGGATAAACTTATATGTTGTCTTTTTAATTTCTTTTAATTAACTAGTTCCCTTGCTGCGTGCATTTTTCGAGCAGTTGTCGTCCTCTTTGTTGTTTTTAAAATACAAGAGCCAGGTCAGGCCAAAAATGGAGTATTGTTGTCATATTTGGGCGGGATCTGCCTATACCTCACGCTCTGGCCTTGATGGAGTCCGAAAGCGTCTCCGAGCCCTTGTGGGTGACGAATTATTCTACAACCTCCTTCTCACTGGCCGGATGAGATAATCGTCGAGCTGATCTACTACTACTTTCACAGAAAGTGCTCCGTCGAACTACATACCCTGGTCCCGCCAGTACAAACCTCCACGGCAAGAACACGCCATGCCAATTACATTGTAGCAAACATCCCACATTTAATCCGTATCCCATCGACGAGAAGTTCCACTTCAACAGCTTCTTCCCGAGAACCACTGCCCTGTGGAACCGACTCCCAACAGGATGTTTCCCCCGATCACTACAATCTTAACCTGTTCAAGGCTAAGGTTAACTGATATCTATACACACAAATGCCAACATAAGGTAACCCTCTACTTCGAGTGCCCCCCAGGGGACTTGTAAAGGGTCAATCTTACTGTAAAAAAGAAAAAAAATATGAGTGTTTATACCAGATAACTCGTTATCGCGAACTCCAGTCTCTGGTCTCGCCAGTTCAGACTTTCATGATAATGACATGCCATACTAATTATATAGTAGAACCCACCCCACACACATTCCCTCCGTGTTCCATCGGTGAGAAGTTAGATGTTGCTGTCTTTTTAATTTCTTTTGTTTAACTATTTTCCTTGTTGCGTGCATTTTTCGAACAGTTGTCTTTATCTTTGTTGTTTTTAAAGTACAGGAGCCAGATCAGGCCAAAAATGAAGTATTGTTGTCATATTTGGGCGGGATCTTCCCATACCTCAGTCCTTGTGTGTGATGAATTATTCTCTAACCTCTTTCTCACAGTCGGGATGGGGCAGCTTCTTCCCGCGAACCACGACCCTGTGGTACCAACTCCTAACTGGATGTTTCCCCGATTACTAGCATCTTAACCTGTTCAAAGCTAAGGTTAACCGGTATCGATACGCCTAAATGCCCGCATAAGGTAACCCTCTACTTTGAGTGCCCCACTCACCGGGGCTTGTAAAGAGTAAACCTTACTGTAAAAAAGAAAAATAAGACTGTTGTTCATACCAGATAACTTATCATCGCTTATTTGTTTTTGTATTGTTGCTGAAGCCGTGTATACAAATGCCATTGTCTGAATATGGCAGTTCGCCAAAATGTCTGGGTGGTGGAGCCGGTTTTTAAGTCACAAGTAAAAATTTGCATGCTTGAATTAGTTCACATCCTTTCCACGGTGAGGGGGATGCAAATAAATTTCTGGGGAAAAGGAGGCCAACCCCTCCGTTCTTCCATTGCAACGGGCCTGGAGTCTGACTTCCGGATTAAACTCACAACAACTCAATAGCGGACTGGGTCAAAAATATTGGTTGTTAGGAGACAAACGGCGCCCCCACACAACTAGAATGCTATCATTTAATTTTAATAACAAATTAATATTTTTTTCGAAAATATATACGGTGCTCTTCGATAAAAGTGACTCACCTTATCCTTTGAATTTAGCTCAATTTTTGTTTCATCGTAGAAGAGAACATTCTTCCAGTCTTCTACGGTGAAATTTTTGTAATAGTGAGCCCATTCAAGTCTCTTGGCTTTGTTGGCTTTGCTTATTAGCGGCTTAAACCTTCGTGTACAAGATTTGTAACCTTGTTCTAACAAGATTTGTAACCTTGTTCTGACGGACTGTTGAAGAGGCAAGACTAACACCTTGCTCTTCGCTTAGACTGGCTGCAATTTCTTGGCTAGCTATACTCCTATTCTTCGCAACTTCACTCTTGATTACCCTGCCAGTTCTATCATCAATCTTTTTCTTTCGTCCTCTTGTTTCCTTCCTTGGAGTAGGAGTGGCATCATTATGTGCCCTAAGCTCTCGAGAGACAGTTGATTGCGAGGTTATAGCAATTTCTCTCGTAGACTTGCCTGCTTTTGAGAGGGCAATAATAGATGCCTTAAGTGGTTCTGATGCGTGTTTGTATCCTTTCATCTGGTTAGTAACTTGAGTGGCTATTTCAAGCTGTTTTTATACTGTATGAGGTTTTCTGGAATATTCTGGAATACTCTAGATTTAATTTAAGCTGTTCTAGAATTCTCTAGAATATTGTTCTGAGTGTATTGTAAAATAAGTTTTCAATATTTTGTCAAAAGCTTTTTAAATTTACCAGTTTAATCATTAGAATGCGATATCTGAGTCACTTTTTTGCACAGAGTTTTTCCTGAATCTCATTTATATCCAAATTTAGAATTATCAATAGAATACCTTAGGGTGAATAAACTTTCGTGATCGGGAAGGGGTCTTTATATTAGTAAGATTAAAAATTATTTTAATCCCAAAAACCAATAGACAAAAAATAATTTTAGTAAAAAAAAAATCAGATGAGTCACTTTTATCGAACATCACTGTATGTGCATAAAAGAATACAATTAAATTTTTTGTGGAAAAACGTGTATTTAGTACGAATTACGATGTACATATTACTAGCAGTAGATACCAAATGTAAATGCAGAATGTTAGAATTTAATTTTTCTTCTTTTAATTTTAAGTAATTGGTTGATATTTTAACACACAGGGTTATTAAAAAAGAATGAACCGATTTCATTACGCAATATTTTATAAAAGAAAAAAACAATAGAAAACTCGAGCCAAGTCACAAGTATTCTACTCACAATTAACTTTATTTCTTGTCTTACAATTATTTAATGTGGCCATTGCCTGCATCACGGGGAACATCAGTACCATAAGAGAATTCCTCCAAGACGCGTATCAGCATATCACGATCCACTGAGTTGATTCCTGTTGTTATTCGACGTTTAAAGTAATCGAGGTTAGTGGGTAGCGGTGAAACATAAGCCTGATCTTTTAACTATCGTCACAAGAAAAAATCAAACACAGTGAGGTCTAGGGATCTCGCAGGCCAATCACAGAGAACAAGGTCTTGGTAAGTGCCTGAACGAGGCGTAGTCTGTAAGGTTTCAAATGTAGACGTCTTAGCACACGCCAGATATTGAATTGAGAGGACGCAAGCTCACAACGAGCTGGATTTGTGGATTTTCGTGGACTCCCCTCAAACGCAGCACGAGTTCTCGCCACTTGTTCCTCCGAAAATTATGGTTGTCCTGGACTTTTTCCTTTACATAGACTTCCTACTATCTTGAAACTGTTTAAACCACCGTCGAATGTTATTAGGAAAGGGCGGATTAATGCCGAATTGCCTTCGATAAACTCGCTGCACCGTAACAACCGTATTTGCTTTTGTGAACTCGAGAACTCAGAACGCCTTTTGCTGAGGATTCGCCATTCCGGGGGTAAACAAACAACTGAACGATACTGCAGATACGACTCAACTATAGCGCCTCTGTGGCAGACATTCAAAACTTACAAAACTTCTCTTTCAAATGGTCACTGATTCATTCCATGACGATGCTTGAGAACTGAAGCAATCAATCATGAAATCGATTCATTCTTCAATAACTCTGGAGTTTACTTCACAATTTGCACATTAACAGATCGCTAAAAAGCACACTAGATGATTGTGCGAATCTGCCAACAATCGCTTTTGCATCAAACTCAACTAACAATTCCTTTTCAATGGTCATCCTGTGTGAGACGTTAAACTACATCCGCGTCCTTGGTAAGACGTTAAACTACGCCCAGCAGCAAGGCCTCTGATCAGAAGGTTTTGAGGAGCGTGGAACAACTTCTTAATTGCTGGTGTTCCCAGGTCCACACTGACATGGGGTGGTAGCACCTGTTAGGGTCCCAGCTATGGGCAAATAGTTAACTATTACCAGCAATACTTTTTTGAAAAAATGGTTACCAGCAATACAATTTTGAAGGAAATATAATACCAGAAAAAGATTTTTGACAAAACAAAATATTACCAGCAATAAAAATTTTTGTCGGCATTAAATAACCCATTGAGGTCGATATGCCGTAAAAGAAAATAAACCAAACCAATCTAAACCAAAGAATACATATTCTATTCATACGAATCTATCCGAAAAATGTTGTCGGCTTTAAATAACCCATTGAGTTGATATGCCGTAAAGCAAAAATAAACCAAACCAATCTAAACCAAAGAATACATACTCTATTCATACGAATCTATCCTAAAAATGTTGTCGGCTTTAAATAACCCATTGAGGTTGATATGCCGTAAAGCAAAATAAACCAAACCAATCTAAACCAAAGAATACATACTCTATTCATACGAATCTATCCTAAAAATGTTGTCGGCTTTAAATAACCCATTGAGGTTGATATGCCGTAAAGCAAAATAAACCAAACCAATCTAAACCAAAGAATACATACTCTATTCACACAAATCTATCCTAAAAATGTTGTCGGCTTTAAATAACCCATTGAGGTTGATATGCCGTAAAGCAAAATAAACCAAACCAATCTAAACCAAAGAATACATACTCTATTCACACGAATCTATCCTAAAAATGTTGTCGGCATTAAATAACCCATTGAGGTTGATATGCCGTAAAGCAAAATAAACCATACTTATCTAAACCAAAGAATACATACTCTATTCACACGAATCTATCTAAAAATGTTGTCGGCATTAAATAACCCATTGAGGTTGATATGCCGTAAAACAAAATAAACCAAACCAATCTAAACCAAAGAATACATATTCTATTCACACGAATCTATCCTAAAAATGTTGTCGGCATTAAATAACCCATTGAGGTTGATATGCCGTAAAACAAAATAAACCAAACCAATCTAAACCAAAGAATACATATTCTATTCACACGAATCTATCCTAAAAATGTTGTCGGCATTAAATAACCCATTGAGGTTGATATGCCGTAAAACAAAATAAACCAAACCAATCTAAACCAAAGAATACATACTCTATTCACACGAATCTATCCTAAAAATGTTGTCGGCATTAAATAACCCATTGAGGTTGATATGCCGTAAAACAAAATAAACCAAACCAATCTAAACCAAAGAATACATATTCTATTCATAAACGAATCTATCCTAAAAATGTTGTCGGCATTAAATAACCCATTGAGGTTGATATGCCGTAAAACAAAATAAACCAAACCAATCTAAACCAAAGAATACATATTCTATTCACACGAATCTATCCTAAAAATGTTGTCGGCATTAAATAACCCATTGAGGTTGATATGCCGTAAAACAAAATAAACCAAACCAATCTAAACCAAAGAATACATATTCTATTCACACGAATCTATCCTAAAAATGTTGTCGGCATTAAATAACCCATTGAGGTTGATATGCCGTAAAACAAAATAAACCAAACCGATCTAAACCAAAGAATACATACTCTATTCACACGAATCTATCCTAAAAATGTTGTCGGCATTAAATAACCCATTGAGGTTGATATGCCGTAAAACAAAATAAACCAAACTAATCTAAACCAAAGAATACATACTCTATTCACACGAATCTATCCTAAAAATGTTGTCGGCATTAAATAACCCATTGAGGTTGATATGCCGTAAAACAAAATAAACCAAACCAATCTAAACCAAAGAATACATATTCTATTCACACGAATCTATCCTAAAAATGTTGTCGGCATTAAATAACCCATTGAGGTTGATATGCCGTAAAACAAAATAAACCAAACCAATCTAAACCAAAGAATACATATTCTATTCACACGAATCTATCCTAAAAATGTTGTCGGCATTAAATAACCCATTGAGGTTGATATGCCGTAAAACAAAATAAACCAAACCAATCTAAACCAAAGAATACATATTCTATTCACACGAATCTATCCTAAAAATGTTGTCGGCATTAAATAACCCATTGAGGTTGATATGCCGTAAAACAAAATAAACCAAACCAATCTAAACCAAAGAATACATATTCTATTCACACGAATCTATCCTAAAAATGTTGTCGGCATTAAATAACCCATTGAGGTTGATATGCCGTAAAACAAAATAAAAACCAAACCAATCTAAACCAAAGAATACATATTCTATTCACACGAATCTATCTAAAAATGTTGTCGGCATTAAATAACCCATTGAGGTTGATATGCCTAAAACAAAATAAACCAAACCAATCTAAACCAAAGAATACATATTCTATTCACACGAATCTATCCTAAAAATGTTGTCGGCATTAAATAACCCATTGAGGTTGATATGCCGTAAAACAAAATAAACCAAACCAATCTAAACCAAAGAATACATATTCTATTCACGAATCTATCCTAAAAATGTTGTCGGCATTAAATAACCCATTGAGGTTGATATGCCGTAAAACAAAATAAACCAAACCAATCTAAACCAAAGAATACATATTCTATTCACACGAATCTATCCTAAAAATGTTGTCGGCATTAAATAACCCATTGAGGTTGATATGCCGTAAAACAAAATAAACCAAACCAATCTAAACCAAAGAATACATATTCTATTCACACGAATCTATCCTAAAAAATGTTGTCGGCATTAAATAACCCATTGAGGTTGATATGCCGTAAAACAAAATAAACCAAACCAATCTAAACCAAAGAATACATATTCTATTCACACGAATCTATCCTAAAAATGTTGTCGGCATTAAATAACCCATTGAGGTTGATATGCCGTAAAACAAAATAAACCAAACCAATCTAAACCAAAGAATACATATTCTATTCACACGAATCTATCCTAAAAATGTTGTCGGCATTAAATAACCCATTGAGGTTGATATGCCGTAAAACAAAATAAACCAAACCAATCTAAACCAAAGAATACATATTCTATTCACGAATCTATCCTAAAAATGTTGTCGGCATTAAATAACCCATTGAGGTTGATATGCCGTAAAACAAAAATAAACCAAACCAATCTAAACCAAAGAATACATATTCTATTCACACGAATCTATCCTAAAAAATGTTGTCGGCATTAAATAACCCATTGAGGTTGATATGCCGTAAAACAAAATAAACCAAACCAATCTAAACCAAAGAATACATATTCTATTCACACGAATCTATCCTAAAAATGTTGTCGGCATTAAATAACCCATTGAGGTTGATATGCCGTAAAACAAAATAAACCAAACCAATCTAAACCAAAGAATACATATTCTATTCACACGAATCTATCCTAAAATGTTGTCGGCATTAAATAACCCATTGAGGTTGATATGCCGTAAAACAAAATAAACCAAACCAATCTAAACCAAAGAATACATATTCTATTCACACGAATCTATCCTAAAAATGTTGTCGGCATTAAATAACCCATTGAGGTTGATATGCCGTAAAACAAAATAAACCAAACCAATCTAAACCAAAGAATACATATTCTATTCACACGAATCTATCCTAAAAATGTTGTCGGCATTAAATAACCCATTGAGGTTGATATGCCGTAAAACAAAATAAACCAAACCAATCTAAACCAAAGAATACATATTCTATTCACACGAATCTATCCTAAAAATGTTGTCGGCATTAAATAACCCATTGAGGTTGATATGCCGTAAAACAAAATAAACCAAACCAATCTAAACCAAAGAATACATATTCTATTCACACGAATCTATCCTAAAAAATGTTGTCGGCATTAAATAACCCATTGAGGTTGATATGCCGTAAAACAAAATAAACCAAACCAATCTAAACCAAAGAATACATATTCTATTCACACGAATCTATCCTAAAAATGTTGTCGGCATTAAATAACCCATTGAGGTTGATATGCCGTAAAACAAAATAAACCAAACCAATCTAAACCAAAGAATACATATTCTATTCACGAATCTATCCTAAAAATGTTGTCGGCATTAAATAACCCATTGAGGTTGATATGCCGTAAAACAAAATAAACCAAACCAATCTAAACCAAAGAATACATATTCTATTCATATTCTATTCACAACGAATCTATCCTAAAAATGTTGTCGGCATTAAATAACCCATTGAGGTTGATATGCCGTAAAACAAAATAAACCAAACCAATCTAAACCAAAGAATACATATTCTATTCACACGAATCTATCCTAAAAATGTTGTCGGCATTAAATAACCCATTGAGGTTGATATGCCGTAAAACAAAATAAACCAAACCAATCTAAACCAAAGAATACATATTCTATTCACACGAATCTATCCTAAAAATGTTGTCGGCATTAAATAACCCATTGAGGTTGATATGCCGTAAAACAAAATAAACCAAACCAATCTAAACCAAAGAATACATATTCTATTCACACGAATCTATCCTAAAAATGTTGTCGGCATTAAATAACCCATTGAGGTTGATATGCCGTAAAACAAAATAAACCAAACCAATCTAAACCAAGAATAATACATATTCTATTCACGAATCTATCCTAAAAATGTTGTCGGCATTAAATAACCCATTGAGGTTGATATGCCGTAAAACAAAATAAACCAAACCAATCTAAACCAAAGAATACATATTCTATTCACACGAATCTATCCTAAAAATGTTGTCGGCATTAAATAACCCATTGAGGTTGATATGCCGTAAAACAAAATAAACCAAACCAATCTAAACCAAAGAATACATATTCTATTCACACGAATCTATCCTAAAAATGTTGTCGGCATTAAATAACCCATTGAGGTTGATATGCCGTAAAACAAAATAAACCAAACCAATCTAAACCAAAGAATACATATTCTATTCACACGAATCTATCCTAAAAATGTTGTCGGCATTAAATAACCCATTGAGGTTGATATGCCGTAAAACAAAATAAACCAAACCAATCTAAACCAAAGAATACATATTCTATTCACACGAATCTATCCTAAAAATGTTGTCGGCATTAAATAACCCATTGAGGTTGATATAAATAACCCGTAAAAAAAAAATAAACCAAACCAATCTAAACCAAAGAATACATATTCTATTCACACGAATCTATCCTAAAAATGTTGTCGGCATTAAATAACCCATTGAGGTTGATATGCCGTAAAACAAAATAAACCAAACCAATCTAAACCAAAGAATACATATTCTATTCACACGAATCTATCCTAAAAATGTTGTCGGCATTAAATAACCCATTGAGGTTGATATGCCGTAAAACAAAATAAACCAAACCAATCTAAACCAAAGAATACATATTCTATTCACACGAATCTATCCTAAAAATGTTGTCGGCATTAAATAACCCATTGAGGTTGATATGCCGTAAAACAAAATAAACCAAACCAATCTAAACCAAAGAATACATATTCTATTCACACGAATCTATCCTAAAAATGTTGTCGGCATTAAATAACCCATTGAGGTTGATATGCCGTAAAACAAAATAAACCAAACCAATCTAAACCAAAGAATACATATTCTATTCACACGAATCTATCCTAAAAATGTTGTCGGCATTAAATAACCCATTGAGGTTGATATGCCGTAAAACAAAATAAACCAAACCAATCTAAACCAAAGAATACATATTCTATTCACACGAATCTATCCTAAAAATGTTGTCGGCATTAAATAACCCATTGAGGTTGATATGCCGTAAAAACAAAATAAACCAAACCAATCTAAACCAAAGAATACATATTCTATTCACACGAATCTATCCTAAAAATGTTGTCGGCATTAAATAACCCATTGAGGTTGATATGCCGTAAAACAAAATAAACCAAACCAATCTAAACCAAAGAATACATATTCTATTCACACGAATCTATCCTAAAAATGTTGTCGGCATTAAATAACCCATTGAGGTTGATATGCCGTAAAACAAAATAAACCAAACCAATCTAAACCAAAGAATACATATTCTATTCACACGAATCTATCCTAAAAATGTTGTCGGCATTAAATAACCCATTGAGGTTGATATGCCGTAAAACAAAATAAACCAAACCAATCTAAACCAAAGAATACATATTCTATTCTATTCAACGAATCTATCCTAAAAATGTTGTCGGCATTAAATAACCCATTGAGGTTGATATGCCGTAAAACAAAATAAACCAAACCAATCTAAACCAAAGAATACATATTCTATTCACACGAATCTATCCTAAAAATGTTGTCGGCATTAAATAACCCATTGAGGTTGATATGCCGTAAAACAAAATAAACCAAACCAATCTAAACCAAAGAATACATATTCTATTCACACGAATCTATCCTAAAAATGTTGTCGGCATTAAATAACCCATTGAGGTTGATATGCCGTAAAACAAAATAAACCAAACCAATCTAAACCAAAGAATACATATTCTATTCACACGAATCTATCCTAAAAATGTTGTCGGCATTAAATAACCCATTGAGGTTGATATGTCGTAAAACAAAATAAACCAAACCAATCTAAACCAAAGAATACATATTCTATTCACACGAATCTATCCTAAAAATGTTGTCGGCATTAAATAACCCATTGAGGTTGATATGCCGTAAAACAAAATAAACCAAACCAATCTAAACCAAAGAATACATATTCTATTCACACGAATCTATCCTAAAAATGTTGTCGGCATTAAATAACCCATTGAGGTTGATATGCCGTAAAACAAAATAAACCAAACCAATCTAAACCAAAGAATACATATTCTATTCACGAATCTATCCTAAAAATGTTGTCGGCATTAAATAACCCATTGAGGTTGATATGCCGTAAAACAAAATAAACCAAACCAATCTAAACCAAAGAATACATATTCTATTCACACGAATCTATCCTAAAAATGTTGTCGGCATTAAATAACCCATTGAGGTTGATATGCCGTAAAAACAAAATAAACCAAACCAATCTAAACCAAAGAATACATATTCTATTCACACGAATCTATCCTAAAAATGTTGTCGGCATTAAATAACCCATTGAGGTTGATATGCCGTAAAACAAAATAAACCAAACCAATCTAAACCAAAGAATACATATTCTATTCACACGAATCTATCCTAAAAATGTTGTCGGCATTAAATAACCCATTGAGGTTGATATGCCGTAAAACAAAAATAAACCAAACCAATCTAAACCAAAAGAATACATATTCTATTCACACGAATCTATCCTAAAAAATGTTGTCGGCATTAAATAACCCATTGAGGTTGATATGCCGTAAAACAAAATAAACCAAACCAATCTAAACCAAAGAATACATATTCTATTCACACGAATCTATCCTAAAAATGTTGTCGGCATTAAATAACCCATTGAGGTTGATATGCCGTAAAACAAAATAAACCAAACCAATCTAAACCAAAGAATACATATTCTATTCACACGAATCTATCCTAAAAATGTTGTCGGCATTAAATAACCCATTGAGGTTGATATGCCGTAAAACAAAATAAACCAAACCAATCTAAACCAAAGAATACATATTCTATTCACACGAATCTATCCTAAAAAATGTTGTCGGCATTAAATAACCCATTGAGGTTGATATGCCGTAAAACAAAATAAACCAAACCAATCTAAACCAAAGAATACATATTCTATTCACACGAATCTATCCTAAAAATGTTGTCGGCATTAAATAACCCATTGAGGTTGATATGCCGTAAAACAAAATAAACCAAACCAATCTAAACCAAAGAATACATATTCTATTCACACGAATCTATCCTAAAAATGTTGTCGGCATTAAATAACCCATTGAGGTTGATATGCCGTAAAACAAAATAAACCAAACCAATCTAAACCAAAGAATACATATTCTATTCACACGAATCTATCCTAAAAATGTTGTCGGCATTAAATAACCCATTGAGGTTGATATGCCGTAAAACAAAATAAACCAAACCAATCTAAACCAAAGAATACATATTCTATTCACACGAATCTATCCTAAAAATGTTGTCGGCATTAAATAACCCATTGAGGTTGATATATGCCGTAAAACAAAATAAACCAAACCAATCTAAACCAAAGAATACATATTCTATTCACACGAATCTATCCTAAAAAAATGTTGTCGGCATTAAATAACCCATTGAGGTTGATATGCCGTAAAACAAAATAAACCAAACCAATCTAAACCAAAGAATACATATTCTATTCACACGAATCTATCCTAAAAATGTTGTCGGCATTAAATAACCCATTGAGGTTGATATGCCGTAAAACAAAATAAACCAAACCAATCTAAACCAAAGAATACATATTCTATTCACACGAATCTATCCTAAAAATGTTGTCGGCATTAAATAACCCATTGAGGTTGATATGCCGTAAAACAAAATAAACCAAACCAATCTAAACCAAAGAATACATATTCTATTCACACGAATCTAAACAAAAAATGTTGTCGGCATTAAATAACCCATTGAGGTTGATATGCCGTAAAACAAAATAAACCAAACCAATCTAAACCAAAGAATACATATTCTATTCACACGAATCTATCCTAAAAATGTTGTCGGCATTAAATAACCCATTGAGGTTGATATGCCGTAAAACAAAATAAACCAAACCAATCTAAACCAAAGAATACATATTCTATTCACACGAATCTATCCTAAAAATGTTGTCGGCATTAAATAACCCATTGAGGTTGATATGCCGTAAAACAAAATAAACCAAACCAATCTAAACCAAAGAATACATATTCTATTCACACGAATCTATCCTAAAAATGTTGTCGGCATTAAATAACCCATTGAGGTTGATATGCCGTAAAACAAAATAAACCAAACCAATCTAAACCAAAGAATACATATTCTATTCACACGAATCTATCCTAAAAATGTTGTCGGCATTAAATAACCCATTGAGGTTGATATGCCGTAAAACAAAATAAACCAAACCAATCTAAACCAAAGAATACATATTCTATTCACACGAATCTATCCTAAAAATGTTGTCAGCATTAAATAACCCATTGAGGTTGATATGTCGTAAAACAAAATAAACCAAACCAATCTAAACCAAAGAATACATATTCTATTCACACGAATCTATCCTAAAAATGTTGTCGGCATTAAATAACCCATTGAGGTTGATATGCCGTAAAACAAAATAAACCAAACCAATCTAAACCAAAGAATACATATTCTATTCACACGAATCTATCCTAAAAATGTTGTCGGCATTAAATAACCAATTGAGATTGATATGCCGTAAAACAAAATAAACCAAACCAATCTAAACCAAAGAATACATATTCTATTCACACGAATCTATCCTAAAAATGTTGTCGGCATTAAATAACCCATTGAGGTTGATATGCCGTAAAACAAAATAAACCAAACCAATCTAAACCAAAGAATACATATTCTATTCACACGAATCTATCCTAAAAATGTTGTCGGCATTAAATAACCCATTGAGGTTGATATGTCGTAAAAAACAAAATAAACCAAACCAATCTAAACCAAAGAATACATATTCTATTCACACGAATCTATCCTAAAAATGTTGTCGGCATTAAATAACCCATTGAGGTTGATATGCCGTAAAACAAAATAAACCAAACCAATCTAAACCAAAGAATACATATTCTATTCACACGAATCTATCCTAAAAATGTTGTCGGCATTAAATAACCCATTGAGGTTGATATGCCGTAAAACAAAATAAACCAAACCAATCTAAACCAAAGAATACATATTCTATTCATACGAATCTATCCTAAAAATGTTGTCGGCATTAAATAACCCATTGAGGTTGATATGTCGTAAAACAAAATAAACCAAACCAATCTAAACCAAAGAATACATATTCTATTCACACGAATCTATCCTAAAAATGTTGTCGGCATTAAATAACCCATTGAGGTTGATATGCCGTAAAACAAAATAAACCAAACCAATCTAAACCAAAGAATACATATTCTATTCATACGAATCTATCCTAAAAATGTTGTCGGCATTAAATAACCCATTGAGGTTGATATGTCGTAAAACAAAATAAACCAAACCAATCTAAACCAAAGAATACATATTCTATTCACACGAATCTATCCTAAAAATGTTGTCGGCATTAAATAACCCATTGAGGTTGATATGCCGTAAAACAAAATAAACCAAACCAATCTAAACCAAAGAATACATATTCTATTCACACGAATCTATCCTAAAAATGTTGTCGGCATTAAATAACCCATTGAGGTTGATATGCCGTAAAACAAAATAAACCAAACCAATCTAAACCAAAGAATACATATTCTATTCACACGAATCTATCCTAAAAATGTTGTCGGCATTAAATAACCCATTGAGGTTGATATGCCGTAAAACAAAATAAACCAAACCAATCTAAACCAAAGAATACATATTCTATTCACACGAATCTATCCTAAAAATGTTGTCGGCATTAAATAACCCATTGAGGTTGATATGTCGTAAAACAAAATAAACCAAACCAATCTAAACCAAAGAATACATATTCTATTCACACGAATCTATCCTAAAAATGTTGTCGGCATTAAATAACCCATTGAGGTTGATATGCCGTAAAACAAAATAAACCAAACCAATCTAAACCAAAGAATACATATTCTATTCACACGAATCTATCCTAAAAATGTTGTCGGCATTAAATAACCCATTGAGGTTGATATGCCGTAAAAACAAAATAAACCAAACCAATCTAAACCAAAGAATACATATTCTATTCATACGAATCTATCCTAAAAATGTTGTCGGCATTAAATAACCCATTGAGGTTGATATGTAAAAAAAAAACAAAATAAACCAAACCAATCTAAACCAAAGAATACATATTCTATTCATACGAATCTATCCTAAAAATGTTGTCGGCATTAAATAACCCATTGAGGTTGATATGCCGTAAAACAAAATAAACCAAACCAATCTAAACCAAAGAATACATATTCTATTCACACGAATCTATCCTAAAAATGTTGTCGGCATTAAATAACCCATTGAGGTTGATATGCCGTAAAACAAAATAAACCAAACCAATCTAAACCAAAGAATACATATTCTATTCACGAATCTATCCTAAAAAATGTTGTCGGCATTAAATAACCCATTGAGGTTGATATGCCGTAAAACAAAATAAACCAAACCAATCTAAACCAAAGAATACATATTCTATTCACACGAATCTATCCTAAAAATGTTGTCGGCATTAAATAACCCATTGAGGTTGATATGCCGTAAAACAAAATAAACCAAACCAATCTAAACCAAAGAATACATATTCTATTCACGAATCTATCCTAAAAATGTTGTCGGCATTAAATAACCCATTGAGGTTGATATGCCGTAAAAACAAAATAAACCAAACCAATCTAAACCAAAGAATACATATTCTATTCACACGAATCTATCTAAAAAAATGTTGTCGGCATTAAATAACCCATTGAGGTTGATATGCCGTAAAACAAAATAAACCAAACCAATCTAAACCAAAGAATACATATTCTATTCACACGAATCTATCCTAAAAATGTTGTCGGCATTAAATAACCCATTGAGGTTGATATGTCGTAAAAACAAAAATAAACCAAACCAATCTAAACCAAAGAATACATATTCTATTCACACGAATCTATCCTAAAAATGTTGTCGGCATTAAATAACCCATTGAGGTTGATATGCCGTAAAACAAAATAAACCAAACCAATCTAAACCAAAGAATACATATTCTATTCACACGAATCTATCCTAAAAATGTTGTCGGCATTAAATAACCCATTGAGGTTGATATGCCGTAAAACAAAATAAACCAAACCAATCTAAACCAAAGAATACATATTCTATTCACACGAATCTATCCTAAAAATGTTGTCGGCATTAAATAACCCATTGAGGTTGATATGCCGTAAAACAAAATAAAAACCAAACCAATACTATTCTAAACCTAAAAAATTAAATAACATATTCTATTCGTAAAACAAAATAAACCGAATCTATCTAAACCAAAAATGTTGTCGGCGAATTAAAAAACCCATTTGAACCCATTGAGGTTGATATGCCGTAAAAACAAAATAAACCAAACCAATCTAAACCAAAGAATACATATTCTATTCACACGAATCTATCCTAAAAATGTTGTCGGCATTAAATAACCCATTGAGGTTGATATGCCGTAAAACAAAATAAACCAAACCAATCTAAACCAAAGAATACATATTCTATTCATACGAATCTATCCTAAAAATGTTGTCGGCATTAAATAACCCATTGAGGTTGATATGCCGTAAAACAAAATAAACCAAACCAATCTAAACCAAAGAATACATATTCTATTCACGAATCTATCCTAAAAATGTTGTCGGCATTAAATAACCCATTGAGGTTGATATGCCGTAAAACAAAATAAACCAAACCAATCTAAACCAAAGAATACATATTCTATTCACACGAATCTATCCTAAAAATGTTGTCGGCATTAAATAACCCATTGAGGTTGATATGCCGTAAAACAAAATAAACCAAACCAATCTAAACCAAAGAATACATATTCTATTCACACGAATCTATCCTAAAAATGTTGTCGGCATTAAATAACCCATTGAGGTTGATATGCCGTAAAAAAAAATAAACCAAACCAATCTAAACCAAAGAATACATATTCTATTCATAACGAATCTATCCTAAAAATGTTGTCGGCATTAAATAACCCATTGAGGTTGATATGCCGTAAAACAAAATAAACCAAACCAATCTAAACCAAAGAATACATATTCTATTCACACGAATCTATCCTAAAAAAAATGTTGTCGGCATTAAATAACCCATTGAGGTTGATATGCCGTAAAACAAAATAAACCAAACCAATCTAAACCAAAGAATACATATTCTATTCACACGAATCTATCCTAAAAATGTTGTCGGCATTAAATAACCCATTGAGGTTGATATGTCGTAAAACAAAATAAACCAAACCAATCTAAACCAAAGAATACATATTCTATTCACACGAATCTATCCTAAAAATGTTGTCGGCATTAAATAACCCATTGAGGTTGATATGCCGTAAAACAAAATAAACCAAACCAATCTAAACCAAAGAATACATATTCTATTCATACGAATCTATCCTAAAAATGTTGTCGGCATTAAATAACCCATTGAGGTTGATATGTCGTAAAACAAAATAAACCAAACCAATCTAAACCAAAGAATACATATTCTATTCACACGAATCTATCCTAAAAATGTTGTCGGCATTAAATAACCCATTGAGATTGATATGCCGTAAAACAAAATAAACCAAACCAATCTAAACCAAAGAATACATATTCTATTCATACGAATCTATCCTAAAAATGTTGTCGGCATTAAATAACCCATTGAGATTGATATGCCGTAAAACAAAATAAACCAAACCAATCTAAACCAAAGAATACATATTCTATTCACACGAATCTATCCTAAAAATGTTGTCAGCATTAAATAACCCATTGAGGTTGATATGTCGTAAAACAAAATAAACCAAACCAATCTAAACCAAAGAATACATATTCTATTCACACGAATCTATCCTAAAAATGTTGTCCGCATTAAATAACCCATTGAGGTTGATATGTCGTAAAACAAAATAAACCAAACCAATCTAAACCAAAGAATATATATTCTATTCACACGAATCTATCCTAAAAATGTTGTCAGCATTAAATAACCCATTGAGGTTGATATGCCGTAAAAAACAAAATAAACCAAACCAATCTAAACCAAAGAATACATATTCTATTCATACGAATCTATCCTAAAAATGTTGTCGGCATTAAATAACCCATTGAGGTTGATATGTCGTAAAACAAAATAAACCAAACCAATCTAAACCAAAGAATACATATTCTATTCACACGAATCTATCCTAAAAATGTTGTCGGCATTAAATAACCCATTGAGGTTGATATGTCGTAAAACAAAATAAACCAAACCAATCTAAACCAAAGAATACATATTCTATTCACACGAATCTATCCTAAAAATGTTGTCGGCATTAAATAACCCATTGAGGTTGATATGCCGTAAAACAAAATAAACCAAACCAATCTAAACCAAAGAATACATATTCTATTCACACGAATCTATCCTAAAAATGTTGTCGGCATTAAATAACCCATTGAGGTTGATATGCCGTAAAACAAAATAAACCAAACCAATCTAAACCAAAGAATACATATTCTATTATTCATACGAATCTATCCTAAAAATGTTGTCGGCATTAAATAACCCATTGAGGTTGATATGCCGTAAAACAAAATAAACCAAACCAATCTAAACCAAAGAATACATATTCTATTCATACGAATCTATCCTAAAAATGTTGTCGGCATTAAATAACCCATTGAGGTTGATATGCCGTAAAACAAAAAAACAAAATAAACCAAACCAATCTAAACCAAAGAATACATATTCTATTCACACGAATCTATCCTAAAAATGTTGTCGGCATTAAATAACCCATTGAGGTTGATATGTCGTAAAACAAAATAAACCAAACCAATCTAAACCAAAGAATACATATTCTATTCACACGAATCTATCCTAAAAATGTTGTCGGCATTAAATAACCCATTGAGGTTGATATGTCAAAAAACAAAATAAACCAAACCAATCTAAACCAAAGAATACATATTCTATTCACACGAATCTATCCTAAAAATGTTGTCGGCATTAAATAACCCATTGAGGTTGATATGTCGTAAAACAAAATAAACCAAACCAATCTAAACCAAAGAATACATATTCTATTCACGAATCTATCCTAAAAATGTTGTCGGCATTAAATAACCCATTGAGGTTGATATGCCGTAAAACAAAATAAACCAAACCAATCTAAACCAAAGAATACATATTCTATTCATACGAATCTATCCTAAAAATGTTGTCGGCATTAAATAACCCATTGAGGTTGATATGCCGTAAAACAAAATAAACCAAACCAATCTAAACCAAAGAATACATATTCTATTCATACGAATCTATCCTAAAAATGTTGTCGGCATTAAATAACCCATTGAGGTTGATATGCCGTAAAAACAAAATAAACCAAACCAATCTAAACCAAAGAATACATATTCTATTCACACGAATCTATCCTAAAAATGTTGTCGGCATTAAATAACCCATTGAGGTTGATATGCCGTAAAACAAAATAAACCAAACCAATCTAAACCAAAGAATACATATTCTATTCATACGAATCTATCCTAAAAATGTTGTCGGCATTAAATAACCCATTGAGGTTGATATGCCGTAAAACAAAATAAACCAAACCAATCTAAACCAAAGAATACATATTCTATTCATACGAATCTATCCTAAAAATGTTGTCGGCATTAAATAACCCATTGAGGTTGATATGCCGTAAAACAAAATAAACCAAACCAATCTAAACCAAAGAATACATATTCTCACGAATCTATCCTAAAAATGTTGAATTAAATAACCCATTGATTGATATTCAAAATAAACCAAAACAATCTAATCCAAAAGAATACATATTCTATTCACACGAATCTATCCTAAAAATGTTGTCGGCATTAAATAACCCATTGAGGTTGATATGCCGTAAAACAAAATAAACCAAACCAATCTAAACCAAAGAATACATATTCTATTCACACGAATCTATCCTAAAAATGTTGTCGGCATTAAATAACCCATTGAGGTTGATATGTCGTAAAACAAAATAAACCAAACCAATCTAAACCAAAGAATACATATTCTATTCACGAATCTATCCTAAAAATGTTGTCGGCATTAAATAACCCATTGAGGTTGATATGCCGTAAAACAAAATAAACCAAACCAATCTAAACCAAAGAATACATATTCTATTCACACGAATCTATCCTAAAAATGTTGTCGGCATTAAATAACCCATTGAGGTTGATATGCCGTAAAACAAAATAAACCAAACCAATCTAAACCAAAGAATACATATTCTATTCACGAATCTATCCTAAAAATGTTGTCGGCATTAAATAACCCATTGAGGTTGATATGCCGTAAAACAAAATAAACCAAACCAATCTAAACCAAAGAATACATATTCTATTCACACGAATCTATCTAAAAAATGTTGTCGGCATTAAATAACCCATTGAGGTTGATATGTCGTAAAACAAAATAAACCAAACCAATCTAAACCAAAGAATACATATTCTATTCACACGAATCTATCCTAAAAATGTTGTCGGTATTAAATAACCCATTGAGGTTGATATGCCGTAAAACAAAATAAACCAAACCAATCTAAACCAAAGAATACATATTCTATTCACACGAATCTATCCTAAAAATGTTGTCGGCATTAAATAACCAATTGAGATTGATATGCCGTAAAACAAAATAAACCAAACCAATCTAAACCAAAGAATACATATTCTATTCATACGAATCTATCCTAAAAATGTTGTCAGCATTAAATAACCCATTGAGGTTGATATGTCGTAAAACAAAATAAACCAAACCAATCTAAACCAAAGAATACATATTCTATTCACACGAATCTATCCTAAAAAATGTTGTCAGCATTAAATAACCCATTGAGGTTGATATGCCGTAAAACAAAATAAACCAAACCAATCTAAACCAAAGAATACATATTCTATTCACACGAATCTATCCTAAAAATGTTGTCAGCATTAAATAACCCATTGAGATTGATATACCGTAAAACAAAATAAACCAAACCAATCTAAACCAAAGAATACATATTCTATTCACACGAATCTATCCTAAAAATGTTGTCGGCATTAAATAACCCATTGAGGTTGATATGCCGTAAAACAAAATAAACCAAACCAATCTAAACCAAAGAATACATATTCTATTCACACGAATCTATCCTAAAAAATGTTGTCGGCATTAAATAACCCATTGAGGTTGATATGCCGTAAAAACAAAATAAACCAAACCAATCTAAACCAAAGAATACATATTCTATTCATACGAATCTATCCTAAAAATGTTGTCAGCATTAAATAACCCATTGAGGTTGATATGCCGTAAAACAAAATAAACCAAACCAATCTAAACCAAAGAATACATATTCTATTCATACGAATCTATCCTAAAAATGTTGTCGGCATTAAATAACCCATTGAGGTTGATATGCCGTAAAACAAAATAAACCAAACCAATCTAAACCAAAGAATACATATTCTATTCATACGAATCTATCCTAAAAATGTTGTCGGCATTAAATAACCCATTGAGGTTGATATGCCGTAAAACAAAATAAACCAAACCAATCTAAACCAAAGAATACATATTCTATTCATACGAATCTATCCGAAAAATGTTGTCGGCATTAAATAACCCATTGAGGTTGATATGCCGTAAAACAAAATAAACCAAACCAATCTAAACCAAAGAATACATATTCTATTCATACGAATCTATCCTAAAAATGTTGTCGGCATTAAATAACCCATTGAGGTTGATATGCCGTAAAACAAAATAAACCAAACCAATCTAAACCAAAGAATACATATTCTATTCATACGAATCTATCCTAAAAATGTTGTCGGCATTAAATAACCCATTGAGGTTGATATGCCGTAAAACAAAATAAACCAAACCAATCTAAACCAAAGAATACATATTCTATTCATACGAATCTATCCTAAAAATGTTGTCGGCATTAAATAACCCATTGAGGTTGATATGCCGTAAAACAAAATAAACCAAACCAATCTAAACCAAAGAATACATATTCTATTCATACGAATCTATCCTAAAAATGTTGTCGGCATTAAATAACCCATTGAGGTTGATATGCCGTAAAAACAAAATAAACCAAACCAATCTAAACCAAAGAATACATATTCTATTCATACGAATCTATCCTAAAAATGTTGTCGGCATTAAATAACCCATTGAGGTTGATATGCCGTAAAAACAAAATAAACCAAACCAATCTAAACCAAAGAATACATATTCTATTCATACGAATCTATCCTAAAAATGTTGTCGGCATTAAATAACCCATTGAGGTTGATATGTCGTAAAACAAAATAAACCAAACCAATCTAAACCAAAGAATACATATTCTATTCACACGAATCTATCCTAAAAATGTTGTCGGCATTAAATAACCCATTGAGGTTGATATGCCGTAAAACAAAATAAACCAAACCAATCTAAACCAAAGAATACATATTCTATTCACACGAATCTATCCTAAAAATGTTGTCGGCATTAAATAACCCATTGAGGTTGATATGCCGTAAAACAAAATAAACCAAACCAATCTAAACCAAAGAATACATATTCTATTCATACGAATCTATCCTAAAAAATGTTGTCGGCATTAAATAACCCATTGAGGTTGATATGCCGTAAAACAAAATAAACCAAACCAATCTAAACCAAAGAATACATATTCTATTCATACGAATCTATCCTAAAAATGTTGTCGGCATTAAATAACCCATTGAGGTTGATATGCCGTAAAACAAAATAAACCAAACCAATCTAAACCAAAGAATACATATTCTATTCATACGAATCTATCCTAAAAATGTTGTCGGCATTAAATAACCCATTGAGGTTGATATGCCGTAAAACAAAATAAACCAAACCAATCTAAACCAAAGAATACATATTCTATTCATACGAATCTATCCTAAAAATGTTGTCGGCATTAAATAACCCATTGAGGTTGATATGCCGTAAAACAAAATAAACCAAACCAATCTAAACCAAAGAATACATATTCTATTCATACGAATCTATCCTAAAAATGTTGTCGGCATTAAATAACCCATTGAGGTTGATATACCGTAAAACAAAATAAACTAAACCAATCTAAACCAAAGAATACATATTCTATTCAAACAAAATCTATCTAAAAAATGTTATTCGAATCTATCTAAAAATAACCCATTGAGGTTGATATGCCGTAAAACAAAATAAACCAAACCAATCTAAACCAAAGAATACATATTCTATTCACACGAATCTATCCTAAAAATGTTGTCGGCATTAAATAACCCATTGAGGTTGATATGCCGTAAAACAAAATAAACCAAACCAATCTAAACCAAAGAATACATATTCTATTCACACGAATCTATCCTAAAAATGTTGTCGGCATTAAATAACCCATTGAGGTTGATATGCCGTAAAAAACAAAATAAACCAAACCAATCTAAACCAAAGAATACATATTCTATTCATACGAATCTATCCTAAAAAATGTTGTCGGCATTAAATAACCCATTGAGGTTGATATGCCGTAAAACAAAATAAACCAAACCAATCTAAACCAAAGAATACATATTCTATTCATACGAATCTATCCTAAAAATGTTGTCGGCATTAAATAACCCATTGAGGTTGATATGCCGTAAAACAAAATAAACCAAACCAATCTAAACCAAAGAATACATATTCTATTCATACGAATCTATCCTAAAAATGTTGTCGGCATTAAATAACCCATTGAGGTTGATATGCCGTAAAACAAAATAAACCAAACCAATCTAAACCAAAGAATACATATTCTATTCATACGAATCTATCCTAAAAATGTTGTCGGCATTAAATAACCCATTGAGGTTGATATGCCGTAAAACAAAATAAACCAAACCAATCTAAACCAAAGAATACATATTCTATTCATACGAATCTATCCTAAAAAATGTTGTCGGCTTTAAATAACCCATTGAGGTTGATATGCCGTAAAACAAAATAAACCAAACCAATCTAAACCAAAGAGTACATATTCTATTCATACGAATCTATCCTAAAAATGTTGTCGGCATTAAATAACCCATAGAGGTTTATATGCCGTAAAACAAAATAAACCAAACCAATCTAAACCAAAGAATACATATTCTATTCATACGAATCTATCCTAAAAATGTTGTCGGCATTAAATAACCCATTGAGGTTGATATGCCGTAAAGCAAAATAAACCAAACCAATCTAAACCAAAGAATACATACTCTATTCATACGAATCTATCCTAAAAATGTTGTCGGCTTTAAATAACCCATTGAGGTTGATATGCCGTAAAGCAAAATAAACCAAACCAATCTAAACCAAAGAATACATATTCTATTCATACGAATCTATCCTAAAATTGTTGTCGGCTTTAAATAACCCATTGAGGTTGATATGCCGTAAAGCAAAATAAACCAAACCAATCTAAACCAAAGAATACATATTCTATTCATACGAATCTATCCTAAAAATGTTGTCGGCTTTAAATAACCCATTGAGGTTGATATGCCGTAAAGCAAAATAAACCAAACCAATCTAAACCAAAGAATACATACTCTATTCATACAAATCTATCCTAAAAATGTTGTCGGCTTTAAATAACCCATTGAGGTTGATATGCCGTAAAGCAAAATAAACCAAACCAATCTAAACCAAAGAATACATATTCTATTCATACGAATCTATCCGAAAAATGTTGTCGGCTTTAAATAACCCATTGAGGTTGATATGCCGTAAAGCAAAATAAACCAAACCAATCTAAACCAAAGAATACAACACTTACACCTTGGCCAGTCCGCAAATCAAAGTTTTATCGTCAAAATTTTTATGTTATTATTATGATGAAAAGCCAAAGTATTTTTTGATTAGTTAAGTGAATTTTTTAATCTTTTTAGCACGTTCAAAATCTTGTTTTTCTTGCGTCAGCATCAGCGGTAGGACCAAAGATTAGTTAATAGTGTAGGAAACGTTAGCGTATTTTTGTGACAAAAATTCATTTTTTAAAAACTTTTGCTGAAATAATTGACGGATTTTAATGAAACTGTCATGACTTATTCATAAATGAATGAAATTATTTAAAAAAAATCTTTTTTAGAAAATCTTTTTTAGAAAATCTTGGTAAAATTATTTTTTTTTTATATCTGTTACCCACATTAATTTTATGAAATTTCGAGATATTAAATTCCACCCCTTAATATTTAATAGTTAAAAGCAGAATTCCTTGGAGAATTTAAATCGTTATTTTTTTTTGTCAGAGACACCATTTATCGAAAATCTACCCTCCATTTTATATCGTAAAAATATAAAATGCAATAAAACTAAGACATCATTTAATTAGAACAGATTTTAATTGCTTTTAGAAATAATAATAAGAAAACATTTTTTGATGAATAATGAATTTTTACAAGAATTGTTTTCATTTAAAAATTAATTTTTTAAGAATAATTCAAGGTTTAAATCTTTTAAAATTATGTATTAATTAAACATTTTTAGATGATATTAATCACAAGTAAAAAACTATATTTAATAATCGTAAATTGAAAAGCTTAGTACAGTAAAAAAATCAATATTTTAAAAATAATTTTGAATTTTATTTGTATGTATAAACGTACCGATATTTGTAGTTGCGGGCGACCATACACAACATTATTAGAAAATAAGAGATTCCTGTTGGCAGACATAGTGTCTTCCAGCAGTCACCCTCTTGACCAAGGCCAGCAATACCTACTCAAGGTACTTGATGTAAGCCTCTGTGTGAGTCTGCGATCATGTAGGAAGATGAATGGAGGCATAACATCGCTATCACTAGTGACCACTCCAAACTCTTTTTCTCACAGACGGTGTCAAATAACAAAAAACAAACCAAAAAAAAAAACAACAAAAAACAGAAAAAAACAAGAATAAAAAACAGCTTCTAGTCAATTTAAATTATTTTTGAAATATAGCAAAGTATTTTGATCATTAGAAAAATTCAATTCAATCTATTAGCTTGAAGTTACAACTAAGATAAAAGCTTTAAGAAAGATTTTTCCTTTGTAAATATTCATTTTTAAAACTTAGGTATCACGAATCTGTGGAGTTACCCAATTCATATATTGTTGGACAATCAGAAGGATTGGATTGATTAAAGGGATCGGTTCGAAATTTCGGAAACTTTACGCAATACGCCAGGTCGGAGAGTACAATAATTGAAATGGGAATTAGCATGACTTCTTGGGAGAGATAAGGAAGCCGTTTAATATCAAATTAAATATTTATTCATATTTCTTCAAATGCGCAAATTTCTTTATAGAAATTTTAGAAAATTAGCAGTGCAAAAAGTTACATTTTATATTTTTTTTGTCGTCTTACATTACAAGGACGGTATCAATATACATGGTGTGTTATAAAGAAAACAAAAATATTCTTTAAAATTGAATTTTATAATCAAAATATTCGTTATTATGAATAATAATAGGATAAAAAAATTAAATTAACTTTCTGTGACAAAATTCTCCATAATGATAGTTTTTCAGAATTTCACTGTTTAAAAACAATCGCAAAAAAATGTAAAAAAGACAAAAACAATATTGACAAGACAATGCATGTCTTCTCTTTATTTCTAAGCTACATTTTTAAGAATACTTGTAAAATATTAATAAATTTATTGAATTTAATTTTTGGCATTAATAATGTGATAAATTCTTCAATAAGTATTATTTTTCATTAATTTCGCAGTGTAAAGCGTTACTTTTTAAATAATTTATTCACAAAGGACAGAAATTTAGCATACTTTTTTAAAAAATATACGTTTGTTCTGTTAACATAAATTATTCATAAAAATTAATTTTATACTTGGTATGTTCATTGATGAAGAACAACAGTATAGTGAAAAAAATAAATTAACTTTATGAATAATTAATGAAACTTGGGAATTTCCCGCCAAACTATTTGTTTAAAGATAAAATATGTACGTTCAAATAAAATAAATAAATATAATACTTACTTCAGTATCTTAAATAATCCAAATGAAGTTAATCCAGAGGTAAAAAGTAAAACTTTCTTGACAAAAAATTAATTTCGTAAACCAGTTCCAGCAACGAACTTTCCCGTGTTCGCCCCCAATAGCTTACAGGACTCAACATGGTGTAAAGGCCTGGTATAATGATCGCCTTGTTTCTTACCGTAGATCTTATTAGGCGCAAGAAGAGATTAACAAAAATAACTAATAATAAAATAGAACAATTATAACAATATAATTTAATAAAAGTTATGTGACGGATAGTTTTTTAAAGGAACAATAAGAGATAATAACTAATAACAGAATAGCAAAATTATAACAATATCCACATATTGAACACTTGTGACTATAACAACCAATATAAAGAAATAGTTTGAATAGATCAGAGCATTATAATGATAAGTGTTCCTCTAAAAAATTCACACATAAATAGATAGTATAGCTTTATTTGGTTCTGAGAATAAAGCGAAATAATAAAAAAGATAAATATTTTAAGTGATAAATATATTTGTTATTTTTGGCTGTCGTGTGATTTTCGCTATGAAATCATTAACAAGAGAGACTAGTTTAGCCACTGAACATAATTCAATAGCTTAATTGATATTTGGAAATCTTATTTATTATAAAACGCAGATTGTGTGTGTGTGTGTCTCTGTACGTTTATATATTGGATCGGATTTCCTACATTTTTCAACTGATTTCAACAAAACTTCACAGGACCACGTAAAATTACCTTGCGGTGATTCTGACAGCGCCCAAAACTGGAAAAACAATTTTTTTTGCATAAAATCAATTTGAAAACACAATAAAACACGATTCTGTCGTCAGAATGAAAGGGGGACAACTCATATCGAGTTATACTTATAAAATCCAAGTTGTTTGTGTGTGTGTGTGTGTGTGTGTTAGTTTATATATGGGATGGGATTTCCTACGTTTTTCAACCGATTTCAACAAAACTTCACTTTTTTTTGGCAGGTAGTGTTTCTTATTGTCTTGCACACTTTTTTTTTTATTTTTAAGTTCAGAATGCTTTAAAAATTCCATTTACAAGACAATTGTTTATAATAAAATTCTATTCAATCGATAGACTCATAACGATTGAAAACAATGTTTTTGTTTGAGTTTTGGTTTGACCAATTCGTAAAAAAAAACCCCAAAACAAAAAAAAAAACCTAATTAAGACATGCGTGTCCGTCAACCTTAAACAATAATCTTTGTCAATTTTATTTTTCAGTCTTTATGATGGTCAATACTTGATCTATCTCTTACTGTTACATCCCCGGGCAACGCCGAGCTCTACTGCTAGTATTAGGTAAGTAGTGGGTCTAATTTTCGTTATGCATGGCGAATTTACCACAGACTACTTAGAAAATCAGTTTGAAAATTTTTTTGGGAAAAAAACAAAGTTTATGACAGTTGAAATGTCATTGAAAAATTTCATATATAAAAACTAAATTACTTTTTAAATTAAATATTGATGTCAAAAAATGCAACTTTGATTTTTGGCTGTAATTGATCTTTGGCTATAATTAATCAAAATGTGGACATTTGCTGGATGAAATGGGATTTCAAACATTTGATAGCTTACCTAACCTTGAAGCTATGATCGCTAAAGAAATTTAAATGTTACTTTTGTATATAGCAGACTATCATACGAAAAACGATTGTTCCACAGAAGAGGAAATATTTAATAATATTTGTTTTTATTTTCAAGAATATGAACATTTTTGAAAGAAATAGATTGAGGTATATTATTTACATTATTCGGACTATTGTCCTCATCTTTGTCGCCATATTTATCACATTTATTTCGGCCGTTGTACGCTCAGAGGTTCTTCAGTTGGTTGGAATGTCGAACTGAACCCTTTATTTCTCTCGCTGGGGTAGACTGTTCTAGTTCCACGTGCCATGTTTAATGGATGTCAGTTATCTCCTGTTAATTTCCCCCCTGAAAGTTCTCCACTGCCTTAACTCGGGTATTGAACTCACACTCTTTGGGTCCTGTCACTTGATCTAACCAACGCACTGGATCTAACCAACGTCTTTATCCACTGTGCCATGTATCCTTGAGAAACGTTGTGATAAATATGGCGACAAAGATGAGGATAATAGTCCGAATAATGTAAATAATGTACCTCATCTCAGAAATATAAACAGATACTAGATTGAGGTAATTTAAACATTCCACTGGATACCAGATATTTTTTATTTCCATTTTCCCCTTTTTAGATATATTTAATTAGTTAACTTCTCAAATTACTCATTTAATTAATTTTGTGTTCTTGTTAATGTAAATTGATTTTAATTTAAAAAAACAAACTATGTGTATTGGTAATATCTATTATTGTATCATAGTTAAATAAGTGTTTTCTTCATCTTTTGTGAAACAAATTATACATATAACAAAAATAACGATAATTTTGTAAAGATTATCAAAACTTATCGTTTCTCTGAAATTCACATTTTTTGTAAAGTATTTTCAGACTTTGTTGATACACGATTTTGTAAAATTCTGAAATTGCTTTCTGATTGTCTTATTCTGTAATTAATTGGCATAAACTAATCAACTCATTATTTATGCAATATCATATAAAAATGTCTAATTTATGGTGAATAAAGTGATTTTTCTGCAATTAGTTATTTTATGGTATTTTTTCTTTCTTTGTACATTTACATTTAGGGAAATAAGTCAATATCTGTTAGATACTTCTTGATATATATAGTTGCTAATTAACTATTTACTAAACATTACTAGCAAATTCCTTGCTAAAAGTGTACTCAGTTGTAATTTAGGTATCCACATGTCCTTCCCCAGTCGTGGACCTCAGTCGTATGGTTGCCAGGCCTAGTATAAGGATAGCCCTGTTAAGAACGAATCCTGTATCCGTCACATAACTTTTATTACAGTCTATTGTAATAATTGTTCTATTTTATTATTAGTTATTGTTGTTAATCTCTTATTGTGCCTAATAAGATCTACAGTAAGAACGAATCTTCTATCCGTCACAATGACTTTTATTAGTCTATTGTTATAATTGTTTTATTTTATTATTAGTTATTTTTGTTAATCTCTTATTGTGTCTAATAACATCTACGGTAAGAACGAATCTTCTATCCGTTGCATAACTTTTATTACTGTATATTATTTTAATTATTCTATTTTATTATTATTTTTATTTTCCCCAAGAAGATATGGAAATTTATAGATATTAAACGGGGGGTGGGGAACTTCGTTGAGTTATGACTATCTACGTGCTGAAGAGATATGCCATTATTAAAAAAAGTGTACTGATAAGGCGAAGTAAAACATATACACAAATGGCGAAAATAATTTTTTTTTTATCTCAGTCTAGAGTCAATTTTTCATTTTTTCCTAAAATGTAGCCAACGAAAGTCTTTGTATGTTTATTCATACGTTAGAAATAAAAAGTTATAAACATAAAAATAATAAAAAAAAATTATGAAAATAAAAAAATTTATTTTGAATGTATTTTTTAATCTGTGGAATTCTATTGTGAAATAAGAAATTAATTTTATGAAAAATATTTTAATTTATCAGTTTATCTAATTATCTGTTTTATGTAATATTATATTTAATTGACTTTTTTGTTTCTTATTTTTGGATGGATGCTTGTACAATTTTAGTCGTTGTTAAATTTGGCGTTCTTCGTAAGAAGAAACTATTCTTTTTTAATTTTTTATCTTCAATTATGCAGTCACGTGATAAATATGGCTGCTATGTTTGCGATTTCTTTGTCCCGGTCTAATTTTAAGTGGTTCAAATTGAAGAAAGAAAAGACGAAGGAAGACAAAAGAAGGACATTCTACTTCAGCTTTTTTCTATTCCTTGAAATAAGTTGATATTTGAAAAAAAAAAAGGCTCAAAATGCAGCTCAAATAATTCAATACTTGATTTTATTGAAAGAAAAATATCGATTTTTTTTTTAAAAAAGAAGTTTTGAGATTTATATTTTTGAGAAGTTTCCTTGAGAAGGAATAGAAGAAAAATGAAGGACAAATTTCAACAAAAGAAGAAAAACAAAAAGCTTAGTAAAATCACATTTTTAAACAAGGGCCTTAATTTCTCTTAAGAAAAAATCATTATCTAAAAACGTTCTGTATCATTGCTATACATAGGCATTCTTTCAATGAATATTCATGCTTTAAGTAAACAACATCCTGGCTTCAAATGAACTCACTGATATTTAGAACTGCGGAATAAACTAACTTCCTATTTATTCAGTTTTTCGCTTTCTTTTAGCGCCATGTCCCTTTAGGACATGCGCTATTGTGACCCTCCATAGGTTAACTTCTTTTTCTACTTGTTTGTTAAACCTGCAAACTCCAGTTGGAGTAGAGAGCCAAAACGCTACCATTCTATGTATTGCTGCTATGCTTTTCACAGTATGGAGATTTCCCCACACCAAGCATGGAGTAAATAGCGCCATGTCCAATAGGTTTAGAATTCAGAGTTGTCCTTCTCCTAGACTCGTTACCAGCCAATACGAGAAAGCCCAGTCCGTCCTATTTTTAATCGCTGGCGGTGTGTAGTGGGGTGGTGGAGATTCATACCATAACGAAGGGACTTTGTGCGAAAGCGAAAGCAACAGCAAGAGGCTGGATTTTAACTCACCGCGCCAATACGATGCCAATAACCGCTATATATATATATATATATATATATATATATATATATATATATATATAAAGATGATGCTTGTGTGTCTGTCTGTTTTGTGATACATTTTATCCAACTGATTTTAACCAAACTTGGAACATACATTGTAAAATGTAAGAGAAAAATTCTTAGCGTAAAAATCGATAATTTTCAAAAATATCAATAATCGATAAAGCCGATCAAAAATCGATAAATTCAACTTTTTTCTCCGATTTCTTTCAAATTGGTATGTAGGTTACTTATATCATGACGAGCTTAACGATACCTCATTTTTATTTCTACACAACTGCGTTTAGCGAAAAACCGCGAATAACGAAAAATTGATTTCAAGACAAATTTTAAACTAAAAACTCCCTCAGTTTTCAAGCAGTCTAATACAAACTTCACTCAATTGTAGCCAACGATAGGTTGATTTTTTGACAGTCATTTAACTTGAGTCTACCCATATAGTGAAAACCCGCTTAAATAGTGAAAAATGGTGATTTCTACTGTTTCTTTTTAATCTTGTTGATTTTTCAACCAAATTTCATCAAACTTAACAATTGTTTTATAAAGGTATCCTCTTTTAAATCTCTGGCAGCATACTGACAAACTGAATTTCAAAAACTCCATTTTGGTCTGAAGGGCAGAGTCTCGTCTCGGGAAACAGTTACCTGACCCCGTTTTATACGGGGTCTATGGGGAATTTTTGGCCGAGACTACGAGCACGCATACCCCACATTAAATTTGGCCTTGTGCCACATCTGACCGTGTGGGGCGGTTGGTGGATATCCTGCAGTTGGAGATTCATTGTGGTATTCACTTGACTCCTAGCAGTTGACTACTTCTTCTACGCGCCGCTGGCGAATCTTATATGTATAGTTCTTGTTCTAAGTATTATCGTTCATTCCCAATCTTCATGTGATTATTCTATTCAGTGACTTTCCCTAGGTTACGAAACAGCTAAAATATATAATAATCTTTTTATTTCTCTTTCTCTCCCTCTTACTTACCCACTCCTTCACTCAATCTATCTCTCTCTCTCTCTCACTCACAAATGCAGAAGGATACGAGAACAATAAGTGTGATATTCATAATAA
>CAHIKZ030000742.1:612500-635000 GCA_903632075.3 Acanthosepion pharaonis
AATTGTTTTCACTGATATTGATTTTCGGGTGAGCTGACTTTAAATCTAAACTTCTCCAATTGAACGACAAAAATTCCCAGTAATGAAACACGAGGTCGTAGGCGGGTTATACTGCTAGCGCACGCGCGCGCGCACACACACACACACACACACATATATATATATATATATATATATATATATATATATATATATGCTTACACTATAGCTCAAATATTTGATTGTTTCAGGGAAAGGAACAGGACAGGAAGAGATGCTAAAATGTCAATACTCCTGTATGGCGAAGAATGCTACACGAATTGAAGCGGCGTGGTTCTGCAGAAGGATGATGAGAATGCCATAGACAGAACACGTGAACAATGAAGAAGTTCCAAACTAAATCGTGGATTAGAAAATCACACATACTTCAAATCCGAAAAAAATGTATTTTCTCAGACTTATTATGAGGAAAAACGACTTGTAAAATTCAATACTCACAAGATGTTATTGAGGGAGGAATGGGTAAAGAAAAACACCGTATAACTTCCGTAATGAGAAAATATGAGTAGACAGCAGGACAGTGACAACGAGGGACGGTTAAGTGCCGAACGTTGCTTAGAGCTACAATCTGCAGGAAGTTGTGGAGAGTCATGATCAACCACGACCTGAAGCGATAAAACACGTAGATGATGATGATACTACATACTATATCATTCTCCTAGATACAAACATAGATGTGGGGGACGTTAGGGAACAAGTACAGAACGAAAGGTAGATATGTCAAGCATTTTTGTGCATCAATCGTTCTCGGGTACAATTATAAAAAAAATAAAAAGAAATAAACCCGAAAACCTAGTACAACCTAAGCATTTGAGAACGCTTGTAAAGTTTTAACATCTGTCTATAATTTTGAGATGAGGTATTGTAACTGTTTACATTACTTACATTGTTTGGACTGTTGTCCTCATATTTATTGCCATATTCACAACGTTTCGGCCGTTGTACTCTCCGGCCATCTTAAGGTGTTATTTGTTGGTATTTCGAACCGAACCATTAATTTAGATTGTTCTAGTACCAAGTGCCATGCCTTGTTCTTGGGAGACAGGCAGCCCAGAGAATAAAAGCATTGGTTAATCGATCCAAAAGTGACTTAAGCCAAAGAGTTGTGAGTTCAGTCTTTGATCTCAGCAGAGAGAACAAAATTTTGGAAATTTATCAAGGCGAATTAACAAAACTGAGATAACCAAAGACATAACACGTGGAATTAGAAAGATCTACCCACGTGGACTAAATAAAGACTTCGGTTATAAATACTAACAAATATCAACTGAAGAAAGCCAGAGCGTACAACGGCCGAAATGTCGTGAATAAATAAAAGAGGACAACAGTCCGAACAATGTAAATAGTGTAAATAGTTAAATCATCTCAGAAATATAGACTGTGAATAATAAAGATGAGGACAACAGTCCGAATGTAAATAGTGTAAATAGTTACAAGACCTCATCTCAGAAATATAGACTGTGAATATGGCAATAAAGATGAGGACAACAGTCCGAAGAAAAATAGCAGAAATATAGACGCAATAAAGATGAGGACAACAGTCCGAACAATGTAAATATAAATAGTTACAAGACCTCATCTCAGAAATATAGACTGTGGTGGACAACAGTCCAAACAATGTAAATAATGTAAATAGTTACAAGACCTCATCTCAGATATATAGACTGTGAATATGGCAATAAAGATGAGGACAACAGTCCGAACAATGTAAATAGTGTAAATAGTTACAAGACCTCATCTCAGAAATATAGACTGAGACAATAAAGATGAGGACAACAATCCAAACAATGTAAATATAAATGTTACAATACCTCATCTCAGAAAATAGATGAAGGACAATAAAGATGAGTCCAACAGTCCAAACAATGTAAATAGTGTAAATAGTTACAAGACCTCATCTCAGATATATAGACTGTGAAATGGCAATAAAGATGAGGACAACAGTCCGAACAATGTAAATAGTGGCCTCATCTCAGATATATAGACTGTGAAATAATAAAGATGAGGGACAACAGTCCGAACAATGTAAATAGTGTAAATAGTTACAAGACCTCATCTCAGAAATATAGACTGTGAATATGGCAATAAAGATGAGGACAACAGTCCAAACAATAAATAATGTAAATAGTTACAAGACCTCATCTCAGATATATAGACTGTGAATATGGCAATAAAGATGAGGACAACAGTCCGAACAATGTAAATAAATAAATAGTTACAATACCTCATCTCAGAAATATAGACTGTGAATATGGCAATAATGATGAGGACAATGGAACAATGTAAAAGTAAATGAGGACAACATCTCTATAGACTGTGAATATGGCAATAAAGATGAGGTAAACAGAAATATATACCTCATCTCAGAAATATAGACTGTTTGGCAATAAAGATGAAAATGTCCAAACAATGTAAATAATAAAAAAGTTACAAGACCTCATCTCAGACTGAATAAATAAAGATCGAACAATGTAAATAGTGTAAAACTCGACATTGAAATATAGAAAATATTTGAGGACAACCGAACAATGTAAATAGTGTAAATAGTTACAATACCTCATCTCAGAAATATAGACTGTGAATATGGCAATAAAAGATGAGGACAACAGTCCGAACAATGTAAATAGTTAAAATAGTTACAAGACCTCATCTCAGAAATATAGACTGTGAATATGACAATAAAGATGAGGACAACAATCCAAACAATGTTTGTAAATAGTTACAATAACTCATCTCAGAAATATAGACTGTGAATTATAAAGATGAGGAGTCCAAACAATGTAAATAGTTAAATTTACAATACCTCATCTTTAGCTGTGAATATATAATAAAAGATGAGGACAAATGGTAAACAGAAATATATATTGTTGTTTTAGTGTAAAATGTATATAAGAACCAGATTATCGACTTGAAAATTTTTCCGCGTTGATAAATGTTAAGCCACATCTTACCTCTTTCGTTACCATCTTTAAATTACGATTGATTTTTGAATTTAGTTGGAGGGAAAATGGTTCGAAGCAATTATCACAGAAGATCATGGACGTCTAATTATGTATAAAATGCTGACTTTCTCCAAACAGTCCCAGATCAAAATTCTTTTCTAGTTGGCGCCAAATTAAACTAATTATTATTTGGAAAAATGCAGATCGTCTTCTGCGAAAGAGCAGACAGTACCCGCAAAAAACAAGGTAGTAGCTCATATTTTAAAAATCAACGTTACAAATTAAAAATTTAAAAAATTATCTCCGGTAAGCTAAATTTGTTTCGATAATTTTAGTTTTAATTTTCCGTTTGTCTTATTGTTTTTCATCAGTATTTTTTTGTTTTAAATTAATGTTTTATGCTAGAATTCAAATCAATCTAATCAGTCGTTAAGCAAAAAAGAAAAGAAAAAGATTTCTACGCTATGCGCCTATCCTATACACGCTGTCGTTTGAGAAGCCTCATTTTGAAAAAAAAAATGGCTTCTTAAAATCCACAACCAGTTAATTATACGAAAAAGGATTGCGAGAAACAATGCTCCGAAGGTCACCCGATATAAAATCTCTAACTCTGTACGTTGATCCATGTTGCATGGAGTATTTTCGATCGCAAAATATGCTCTAAATGTTGATTGCTGAACATTTTGTTAGCATTTAGCCACTGACTATTATCCAGCGGATTTTTGCCATTTAGATGGCAAACAATTCTGAATAAAAATAAATAAAATTAAGGACTGACCTATTAATACAAAGGAACGATGTAACAGATAATCTTAGCCTAGCAAACAATTATAAAAGAACCCATTTCTGCTTTCATTGTGCTTAGTGTGACGGTTAGCGATTCCTCAAGTGAAGTTGATGGGCCGCGTTCGAATCTCTGTTGAGTTTGTTACGCTTAACAGGTAGTCTTTTCAAAAATTATTTTTCTCACTTTTTTTTAAACAATTTTTAATTATAATTTTTGATGATCGCGTTTCTTAGGTACATTTCCACACAAATACCCATGAGAAAAATATGAATCCATCTCTTTCCCCAAGCTATGGATTAAATATGGGTATAACGGTTTATTTCGGAAACCAGTCTATGAGAAGGAAAATTTACCAATCTAGGTGAAGGAAACCTCTGAATTCATAACCACCATAGAAGGAAAGGTCTCCGTCAGACTGTCCTTTCGTAGACTCACCGTCGCTGCTATGGCTATAATTTCTATGGTCCCTCTACTAATGAGTTACAGGACTCGTGAACTGGCTTCTCTTTTGCTCTTCGAAGATAATCAACAGACATTGTTTCTTTCATTGAAATAACAGTATTTGATGGCGTATAAGATTCTTAATGACTAATCAATACCTCTAGGGTCTTATAAGTGAAGTCGAGGTGTCCACATGCCGGAGACTGTTACTATTTGTTTTGCATTTGATTTGTTGTTGTTTTGTATTTGATGTCATAGAGAACCAGACATACCAACCACCCAGTGGCTCATCAATGCCTTCTGGGTCTTATATGTGAAGACAAGGTATCTACATACCGGAGACTATCAGTACTTGAGACTATCCTAACTTCGTAATCCTGTTATATTAAATGTAAATAATAGAGCGTCTTATCCCATCACGAATCCCATAAACCTTTCGGCTCGTAGGGTACCACGTGTACTGCACCTATGTAACATTGGTGAGTCTGGTGTAAGCTGTTCATCAGTCAGTTATTTGATTTGCGTGATACACGTTTGGCAATCATGTATCTTTCAATACATGACTGACGAGGGAGATTTTTTCCTAGCGTAGGTTGCCATTTATTTCTGCGATGGACCAGTTGCCATCCAAAGCTATAGAATCCGGTCTGTCCTGGTATTACCCACAGCTGGAGGGGAGAATAGGATTCATACCTTTCCTAAGGGTATTAGTACGTAAGTGAATGTAATGGATTCGACTAGAATTCGAACTCTGATTCCTCAATCCGAGCCGCTATCCATTACTCCACCGTGCCTCATTGTTCATGCTGATTTTAACTCCACAATTTTCCTTCTCGTAGATGGGTTGCCACCTCAAAGCAAGATAGCTTCTAGTGTCTTGCTATTTAACCCATAGTCGAGGGGAGATAGATTCATACCTTTTCTATGAGTCTCAGTGCGAGAAGGACATAGCAAAATAAAGCGGAAATTTGGCTCAGCACGCCTTGTTCACTTTCCGTCACACCATCTCGCCTCTTATATGCTACGAAACATAATACTTTATTTTCGTACTTTTAATAAAATACTGTCAATGCAATATTCATATTCATAAGTGTTATAGTTTAGGACAGTTATTATTATTTATATTTCCTTTGATTTCTGGCGTTTACACATTTCTTTTCCGGGTCCCTCCCAGGGACCTAAGGTTAGAAATGGCATCATGACACTTTCCACTGACAAAAAAAAGAAAATTACATAGATAAAGCCCTTCGTAAAGTGTGGGCTCTACTTGTCAGAACAATTTTTTGTATCTCCTTGAGGCATGGACTTCAATTAGTCTACTGCAATCTTTCCCAACCAGTCCTAGGGCTCCAACTACAACAGGGATTGTTGATGTTCCCATATGCCACAATTTCGAGATTTCTATTTCAAGGTCCTTGTATTTTGACAGCTTTTTGAATATCTTCGAAGATACATTGCAGTCAGCAGGGACTGCCGTATCAATAAGGAGGCATTATTGTTTTACTCTCTAGACGCGGACCAAGAAGTGAAAAGACCACAAAGTTTCTGGATAGGAGGAACGATCTTGTTTTAGTTTCGGCAAGATGTGAAGCTATCAGAAAGATCTCTGTTATGGTGTATCCCAGAGAATTGAAGGATTTGAACATTTTGCAAATTTCGGACATTATTATAAAGAGAAATTTGCAGCCGTAAAAAAAATTGTTATTGCTAAGAGCAAAAAGTTTCTCGTGAAAACACAAGAGACAAACGAAACAATACTACAGTATGTACAAGGGGCTTCCAGATTTTGTGGGTTTGAAAAACCTGGCACTGGAAAAATGACTCTCATAGATGAGTTGATAGAGTTGAGATTAATTGAAGGTATGTGCGATGCTTTATATATACACAAAATATTAAAACGGTTACAACTAACTAAAATGTCCTTGCATGCATCCATAGTGTCTGCAACAATTGCAATTGGAAAATTAAAAACACCCAAGAGTAATGTTGAAACATACAGAATATCAAATTACCTTGTGCGATGTAAATACCTCGATAAAAAGCATGAACGTGTAAGAAAAAATGCCCAGATTTAGGACAAGTGTACTGGAATTGTAAAAAGAAAAAAAACATTTCCACTCTGTGTGCAAGTATAAAAGGAAAATAGAAAAGATAGAAAATTTAAACACCCTTCAGGAAAATACAGCTGTATTTGCCATACATAGGCATAAAGAGAAAAGTGTCAGAGTTGAGTCGAATAACTTTTCTTATACAAGTAGATACTGGGAGTTATGTCACCCTAGTCCAATAAATTTCTGGAGACGAATAGGAAAACCCAAATTAAAGAAAAGTTGGGTTAAACTGAGACAGTCTGATGGATCTATCATTAAAGCGTTTGGTTGTTTTGAAGGAACTTTTGAGACCGACACGCGCTTTGAAATTATTCCCATCATGATCGAGATGTGAAAAAGTCATGGATTCGTGGAAATAGATGCTTTGAACATGGATTAAACCAAAGTAATTAACAGTGTGTAGTTAGATAGTAATGATGATCCGAGGTGGAAGCTGGTTGGAGTAAAGAAACAAATTAGACATTGGTTTGGAGAAATGACCAAAAATGTATTTTCATTTACAAGATATGGAAATGTCTCTGGTAAGTGGTATAGTGTAGTGTTTGAATGTACGGTGTATGAAGTGTGAAATGAAAGCGTGAAAAAGAAGTATGCTTTAATTTAGCTGACTGCTTATTGGCTATAAGTTTGGGCTTGTCGCGTTGATAGTGGAGTCTATTCTTTTTCTGTGTTCACGGCCTAATGGTCGGACGAACAGTCAGCCATGCTCTCGTGCATCTTCTATGGTTAGCGTATGTGTGTGTGAACCCTTACTCTCTCTCTGCTCTCTCTCTGCTGTCTGGTTTCTCTTATAGTCTATAAAAGGGAAACGCATGGACGTAATTTTAGACATATGTGGCAAGCAAGAGTCGCGTCGACAATGGCCAGCACTCGGGTATATTTGTGTTTGTCTTTAAATTTGTTTTGAGTAGAGTGCAGCGTGTGTGTGACTTAGCTAGACGAAAATTGCTGCGTAGTTAGAGATATATGTTTTCTAATAATTGTATAAATTTGGCTTTAATTAATTATCTCTATGTATAAATTGTGTTTTTCTGCTACAATGACACGGGGTTGTTAAAAGGATACAAAGCGAGCATTCAATTAAAAGAAAATTGTCAACCCACTTACTTTGAGTCTCAGAAACTGCCCATTCACATGCTATCTTTAGTAGTTGATAATATATAAAAAAAAAAAAATGGTGGAAGAAAGGATTTTAGAACATGTTCTCCCTGGTGGTAGTAACTGGGCCTCATCCATTGTTGTTTTACGAAAACCGGATGGAGATTCAATAATATTTTTTAAGCATTTCACCCCAAGCAAGGTGGGATGCCACTATCCTGCAAGGGGTTGTAGGGAGTGGGAGCATGAGTAAAGAAGCGTGATAGAATAAAGGATGAAGAGAAGGACGGGGAATTAGATCAAGGTGTCTGGAGATGTCAATTGACATTGAATTTGAATAGTTGGAGATTATAGCTATCAGGTAAGCAAGTAAGAAGAAGGGAGTTCCACAGATCGGAGGTAAAAAGCAGTTGGAGTAGAAGGCATGGCTATATTTAGTCGTTTTGACAGTGAAAGGTTGGGACCGAAATGCCAGCCTAGTAGCACGTTCAAATTCATACAATTTGGGAACCAATGAAAGTATCTCGTCGGAGCAGTCTGCTGTGAAAGTATTTGAAGAAAAGACAGAGGGAAGCGACAAATTAGGAATAAAACACAACATATGCTCGAATTTGTTCCCTATTCCTAATATTGAAACTTCTATTCACAAGTTGTCTAGAATAAAATACTTTGTTAAAATTGACCTTGAAACTGCCTATAAGCAGATAAAATATCTGTCTATATTTCTGAGATGAGGTATTATGTACATTATTTACATTATTCGAACTATTGTCCTCATCTTTGTCGCCACATTTATTACAGCGTTTCGGCCGTTGTACGCTCCGGCCTTCTTCAGGTGGTTGGAATGTCGAACTGAACCCTTTATTTCGCTCACTGGGGTAGACTGTTCTAGTTCCACGTGCCATGTTTAATGGATGTCAGTTATCAGTTATCTCCTGTTAATTCCCCTCTCAAAGTTCTCCACTGCCTTAACCGGGTATTGAACTCACACTCTTTGGGTCCTGCCACTGGATCTAACTAAAGCCTTTATCCACTGTGCCATGGGTTTTTGATATGACACGTGGAACTATAACAGTCTACCCCAGTGAGCGAAATAAAGGGTTCCGGAGCGTACAACGGCCGAAACGTTGTAATAAATATGGCGACAAAGATGAGGACAATAGTCCGAATAATGTAAATAATGGACCAGATAGAAATTGATGAAAAATTTAATCCGGTAATTACTATTAACACTCTAAGAGTCGTAAAATAAGCAAGTGCTATTTTACAAAGAGCCATTGAAAATGTACTAACTGGTGATATTAAGAATATCATCATTTATCAAATCAATATACGTATTAGTGCTACAAGTAGAAAAGAGCTAAAAATAAATAAATAAATAAATAGGGATAATGTTTCAAACAAATGCTGGGAAGACCATAAAGATAACTGTATGATAAATTGCGACGTAATAACATATCTTGGATATCGGATTTCCAATGACAGAATTTCACCAGACACAAATAGCAGAGATATCTACACCTATAAATAATAAAAAGAAAAGAATTGGAATCATTTTTAGAGTTTTCCAATTTTTATAGCAGATATTTGCCAAAGTATAGTGAGTTGATAGAACCTTTTGCGCATTTACGAAAAAAAAAGAACAACAAATTAAAATGAACACAATGGCAGAATACCGCATTTGAAAATTTAAATAAAGAACTTAGAAAAAAATTCCGTTGTAAAAAAAATTGTCGCTAAAAAGTAAATGATTTTAACTACGGACGCAAATGAATGTGCCGTATAAACGATTCTGTTTCAAGAAAGTCATCTCTATCTATAAAAGGCAGGACGTGTGTGTGTGTGTGTGTGTAACGAATGCACGACCGCAATTTTCGACGGATTTGCACCAAAATTTACATGCACATGCTCCAAGTTAGCAGGAAGGCCAATACCGAATTTGCATTTCCCAACTCCCATCGATAGTAGAAATAATCGATTTTTTCATGTTTCTATCGCAATTTTCATGTAGTTTGCGGCCATTTTGTACCGGCCAGAGTGAGAGCCTATAGCTGGCTGCCACGAATAGGCAAGAAGATTCTATTGGCCAGCATGAGAGACAACAGCTGTCTGACACGAATGTTAACTAGCATGCTAGCATGCAAAAAAAATCGATAGCTGCATTCGTCACAAGTGGGAAAAATTTGAAATCTGCATGGCACTTTACTCCAATTGGGTCATTCGCTCGCTTAAACTCAACGTTGATTCTGATTCCGCAGAACTGGATTGGGTGTGAAAAAGTATTTGTTTTTAAGATTCTTTTTTCATTCGGTTTTTCCAGTTACGAGTCTTTTTTTAAAGCTGATCGTTTTGTGTTCATTTTGGTTAGTTCTTTTTTCGTAACAAATTTAATGTTTAGTATAGAGCTTCGAAAAAAATCGCAGTGTGAGATAGGCAAAAAGTAAGGCATATAGCAACATCAGCACGGCAAAGGACACCCCTTTAAAGGCAAGGAAGGGCAAAAATATTTTAAGTCAAGTGATAGCGATTGCTGTATGAGTCGTACGATTTTTGAATCAAGCACGGGCAACGCCGGGCCATGCTGCTAGTCTTGTAATATACCTTTCTAGAAGGTTAACGTCAATTGAGTTTAACTATTCAAATATTGATAAAGAAGTGTTAGCTATCGTATGGAGCACAGATAGAGCTCACCAATTTTTATTAGTTAGGAACTTTCTGCTTAAACCTGCCAATAAACCTTTAGAGTTTATTTTTAACGCCAGGAAGGACTTACCTAAAGTTACAACTACTACAATTTTTTTAAAAGTTATTTTTATATTTATATATTTATTTATATTTATATATATATTTATAAATTATATGTATTATATATATTTATTATATATTAAAATTAATAATTATATATTATTATATAATATTAATATAATTAATATAATATATAATAATATAATATAATTATATAAATAATATAATAATAATTATGTCTTATTATAATAATATAGTAATAATATAATAATATATAATAATATAATAATTAATATAATTAATAATTATGTATTATTATATATATTATTATAATTATATATATTTATATATATAAATTATATATATATTTATAAATATATATTTATTTATATTTAGAGTTATTATAGTTATTTTTTAAAGAGTTTTTGATGCCAGGAAGGAGTTCCATAAAGTTACATCTATAATTTTAAGAAGTGTCATAAAGATAATGGCCTTTGACATCGACATTGAATATGTGAAAGGAAGCAAACTTCAACAATGAATTGTTTGAAAGATCATAGAATTCAGATAAAATATTGCACTGGATTGAAATAGATATGTTACCTTGAGATCGTCTTGCATTTTAAACTTTACAGTTTCCGGTATTAAGTAAAATTGCATGTAGAATAAAAAGAAAAAAAAAGGCGTCATTGTTCTAGGGCAGACAGACACTATAAAGAGATAATGCACGTTAACTATAAAGATGGGTCTTAGATGCAATGGAGATGTTTTGGTACCATCAGAGAGATTAAGAAAAGTCGTAATAAAAAGTGTACGCCATGATGTTTATTGCGGAAGAACAGTAACACAGAGACGATTAAAATTGGAAGAGTGGCAGCCTGGGTAATCGCGTGATGCAGAAATATACGTACAAAAAAATGCCCCAAATGTAGAGAAATAAAAACACTTTCGCCAAACCAAGGTACATTCATAGCCCAATGAAAGAGAACCATGGGCCCGCGTTCATATGGATCACGTGCATATTAAAAGTTTAGGACTATTTTTAGTGCTTAGAGTTCAGGACAGGAAGGCAACCGCAGTAAAGCAAATATTACAAGAAATATTTTCAAGAAATGGGGTGCCAAAAATATTAGTCTTTGAGAATACACCATAACTCTGATGAAACTTTGTGTTCGTGGTTAAAACAAATTGGATGCCTCCTTTATGAAACACCACTAGCAATAAAATGGAATTGCAGAAAGATGATGAAAATAGGTTTGAAGGTATTTCCCCATCCAGAGACACAATAGATAGTTACCATCCGAGACAATTACTGTGTTATAAAACTATTCCTTATGTTGGTAGAATGCAAGGTTCCATTGCATTTATGGGAAGACAAATTCTATAGCCTATAACAATGTCCTATTTAACAAATGACAAAAATGAACCATAAAAAAGACAGAATTAAGTCCTGAAAAAGCGAATTTTATTGAACAAAAGGGAGATAATACGTCCATAATAGCAACAAGTGGACAAAACTTCTTGGCCTCATTTCGACCAAATAAGACCTAGAAGTGAAGATGGGGAAGTCGAGATAGAAGAGGAGGAAGAGCTTGTAAGGGAGGAAAGCGTGAGCGCTTCAGATAGAGAATGTGAAGATAGTAGCAAAGATATTATGTTCGCACGAATCCGACACGGAGTTGGAAGATCAGAATGAAGATGAATCCAGACCTAAATCCTCAATAAATAGAACATGGTACACACCCCAGGATAGAGAGAGATAAGATCTCGTACTATATTTCGGAGAAGTCACAGATCAACGACGGACATAAAACCTCTTCATTTCCGAGAGGTGTAGTGACATAGGCATAATGGAGATTGCCTTATTTTGCATAGAGTCGAACGAGTAAAAAGTCAGTCGTCACTCGGCTCTGGCGTAGAACTTCTACGTCACAGACTAGAATACATCACAAAATTTATATTTAGTGGATACACGTGTCTGAGTTGATATCTCTGTTTTTAAACAGTATATTTTTCGTCTACCGGCTTGTTTTTTTTTTTATATATATATATATATATATATATATATATATATATATATATATATATATTCTTACTCTCTCATAGACATTGAGTTCTACCTGATTCTATCCTCTTGGGAATTTATATATATATATATATATATATATATATATATATATATATATTGACCACTAATATTATCAATATATATATACTTATATTGGGAATTTATATATATATATATATATATATATATATATATATATAAATTCCCACGAGGATAGAATCCAGGTAGAACTCAATGTCCATGATAGAGTAAGAATACACACACACACACACACACACACACACATATATATATATATATATACATTGACCACTAATATTATCAATATATATGGTGGACTCTCCCGTCGGTTTCGACGTATGAGGTTCCGACAACTTTGTTTATTTAACCTTGTGTGTGAGTCGCAAGTGACATTTCAGTCCCGCTAGTGATTTGCAAAGAAGTCCACAGATTGTGCAAGAGTGTGGATTCTTGGAGTATATGGCTGGAACAGCAGCAGATATTTTATTCCTTTCCCTAATTTGACGAAGCTTGACAATGTTTGATGCTGCCTTGTTACTTTTCAGCTTGTCCCTGTACCTAAGCAAAGGCCGACCCACGTTTCGATGACCATTGTCAAGTCGACCACCATATATATATATATATATATATATATATATATATATATATATATATATATATATATATATATATATATATATATATATATATATAGCTGATGTGACTTGTTGCGGATTCTCGGGCTAACGTTCTTAGCTGACATGAAGTGTAAAGTCTATATTGAATCCATTGCTAGGTCAGCTGCTAAGAAAGTTGGTTCACTGTGTCGTGGAAGACAATTTTTCTCTCAAGAATCTATTTTACATATCTATATATCTACCATTCGTCCATGCTTAGAATATTGCTGTCACATATGGTCCGGTGCCTTTGTTATTTACCTTGAGCTCCTTCATAAAATTCAAAGAAGAATCAGCAATATTATCGGTCATGATCTGGCAGCTCGGCTTCAGTCACTTTCCCACCACTATAAGGTTGCCTCCGTGTGTCTTTTCTATAAATACTTTCATGGTAATTGTCCGGATGAGCAATTCGCTATGGTACCTAAATTTTTTGAATTTATGCGCATTACTAAACTGGCGTCGAGATCCTATCAATTTGCAGTTATGTGTGTGCGTGTGAAAACACGGTCCTTTAAAACAGCAAAAAAAACAATGCATACTTGTCGACACACACTTATTACCTCACAAATGTCAAATGGCTGATTAAAGCCGAAAGCTTTCAGAAGACATAGATGTTCAAAATCGGCTCGGAACGAGGAAAACAATCCCAACCTGAACAATAAAAATAAATAAAAATAAGTCTTAAACAAAGAACTCTCATTGGTTTTCAACAAAATGTGCATAAATTTTAAATTACTGTCCACAAACACCCAATATATATGTAAATATTTGTTTTCCATAATTTATTATTTTAATAATATATATTTTTTGTTGAAAAAAAAATCAATTTCTTCCTTTCTTTTTTCGTATTAAAATCTCGTCTGCGACCTGGTAGATGTTATTCGTTGAGACCGATAGCTTAATTTGTACGAGATCAAGCGTGAGGAGTGTAAATAGAAAATCCTTGAAGATTCTCGAAGATTCCATAAGATTTCTCCGCCTCTTACTTAATCTCATTTTCCCACCAGACCTCTATTCATTGACTGGTCGTCTTCCCTTCACTCGCCAGAAAATTCTTCTTCATTGCGAATCAGTATGGCGGGCAAATTGCCTTTGTACACGATATTTTATTTTTAAATAGCGAGGCTCTCTGTTCGACTCCTCAGTCAATTGTGAAAAGACACGTTTGTCCACCCACGACACACACACAGACACACACACACACACACATGCACTCACACAATTACACATAGACATACACACATCCATGCTCGCACACATACACACATATATGTACATACAGACTTACATGCACACAAACATACACACACATGCACACATACATGCGCACATATATACATACCATACATGCACACAAACACATACAGACATACGTACGCACATACATATACACACGCGTACAGGTACACACACGTTACATACACACATGCATGTACGCACACGTATATGTACACATAGGCATACATGCACACACATACACAAATAGACAAATGCACAACCATACCTATGCACAAACACAGACATACATACGCACGCACATATATAGACCCATACATATGCACACAGACATACATGCGCAGACATATACTCGCACACACACATACATGCACGCACACAACCATACATGCACTCACAGATACACAACCATACATGCACACACATATACATAAACATACATGCACACAAACAGATACATGCGATCACACACACACACACACACTCACACACAGACAGACAGACAGACAGATATATAGATGCACACACACGTACACACAAATATATGGAATACCGGAAGAACAAATTTGTTAAGCAACTTGTTTTCTCGAAGAGCATCTGACGAAAATAGGCTTCGATTACCGTTTTTTTTTCGATTCTTTTTCTTTCATTTTTAAAGAATGGAAATTATGCTTTCTTTCTTGTTTGAACCTGAAACTGGCGTCATGAACCATCTTACCATGTCTGAGTTGGAACTTGTTACCACAAATATCTTATGGTAATTTTCCAAGCATAGGGCAGAAATCCTAAAGTATGGAGGACCCAGTGACAATCGAACTCAATAATCAGTCGTAATTCTTCTAGCGAGACCAGCATGCTAACCATTACACAACGTGGAATCGTCCGACGACAAATAATTTATGTCATTACAAGTATTCTGTATTTTACAATGATATTCATTTTGTACAAGACCCAAGAGCCACTCGAGGTAGACGGTTACACTGAAAAAGCCACACTTTATGGGTATCTGTGGGGAAGATTACAGTTAACCCTTATTTCTATTTTCCTTAAAACTTCCTTATTTCTCATATGATCTGTCCATGGAGCTCTTAACGTCGTCCGTGTGTTGAGCCACAAAATAGGTCTAATTGTGAACATGTTACGATTGCAGTAACAGGCAAAGCATCCTCTTTGGAGTCGGTTAGACAAAGTAGCAGTACGTGGGTAAAAGATGCTCGAGTGGATCTCACATCTCACCAATGAAATACAATGGGAATGAGAGTCGTTCGCTACAAAGGGCGTGGCATGGCGGGTCTTAGCCGTGAGGGTTAGTACTGGTGTAACTAATGAATTTAGTTTGTCTAAACAATTCCTATGGAAATAGCGATAAAACTTGCGACGTTTTGTCTGTGACAAAAAGATTGTAGGCTGGATAACAATTCATCACACACAAGGACGCGGAGGTGCTTTCGGGTTCCACTGAGACAAGAAAAGGAATACTGGCAGCTCCAGTCCATACATTTTCGGTTTGATACGGCTCTTATAAATCGTCGGTTTTCTATATCACACCAGTAAATACCTGATTTCTACAGATTAGCAAGACGAATCAGGTACTTTCTGGAACAAGGAACCGACCATTTTTCCAGTATCTTTAGCGATGGATCGTATGTACGAGTCCCACTTGAGGTATGGGTTGAGTCACAATAAGTACTCAAGTCAGGTGGCCCTCCTTGAGTGATCATCCGCTAATTTAGTCAAAGTTCTGTCCCACTCTGTTGCTTTCGATTCTTACAGTATTGTTTATCCTGTATTAGATCAACTAAAGTTTAGTAGATATTTATGAAGGCCATTATTTTTTTATTTTATGTGTTGTGTTCCATCGGGAAATTTTGGCCTTAGTCTCTATGTACGCGTATGGGCACCCAGCATTAAAAATGACCTCGTATCACACCCCGCTAGCATGGAGTGGTGGGAAAATACCAGATCAAAGTATAATATCTGTTCTAATCAGTTCTAATGGCATTGGTAACATTAGCCATTTACTTATCTTGAAGAAGTCAGCATGCATTGAGAGAGCGGCCAGTAGAGTACCCCTTGTGCAAATTAATTGAAACAAAACGAATAATTCCGTTATTATTTACATTTTTTTGGTGTTTACCATTGAAACATGATCCAGTGCACATGTTAGTACTTCGCATGTCCACGAAGTCGTTTCTTGCAGATTGACCACAGATTATCGAGTGGATTTAAATCAGGAGAATTTCCGTTCCAGTCGATAGTACTTGATTTGCTCATTGGTAAGGCTTGCCAGTGTATTTGTGAAGATACAATTTTCGTACGCTTCTTGGAGTAACGTCTATCGTAGACAATGGCCGTAAAACAACTAATCGACAGTCGAGACAATAGTGTTTGGGTAGGATGAAATTCTGATGCAGTCACGGATGACACAATATCTTTCAAGGCCAAACAAAGTTCATCAAACACTCCAAAAATAGATTCATATTACTGCACACCACTGTAAATGAGCTAATCCGAGGAGAAAACAGAAATCGGTTACACCCTGTCATTCTAGTGGGTCTAAAACTGACTGTGTTGTCAAAGAAAGGAAACTAAAGACTTTCAAGTCTACTAAACGTTCGTCGCGATTATTAGATCAACTTCAGTTTAGTAAATATTTATGAAGGCCATTATTTCTTATTTTATGTGTTGTGTTCTGTCGGGAAATTTTGGCCTTAGTCTCTATGTACGCGTATGGGTATCCGGCATTAAAAATGACCTCCTATCATATCCCGCTAGCATGGAGTGGCGGGTAAATACCAGATCAAAGTGTAATATCTGTTCTAATCAGTTTTGATGGTATTTGTAACGTTAACTGTATGCTTATCTTGAAGCAATCGGCATGCACTGATAGATCGGTCAGTACTACCTTTCGTAAAAAAAAAAACAACAGTGAAATATGTTTTTCAAATCTTCTTAAACGTTGGTCGCCTTTTCGAGTATTGTTGAGGAATTTCTTCATCACTTTTTGTTCAACGTCAACATATAGATTATGTCAGTATTTTTTCTCAAGTTTCATGCGCTATCCCTTTTAAGTGTTACCGCTGTTGAAAGTCTTCAAGTGAAGCTGTTTTTGTTATTATAGCTCCTTGTCAGTCTATAATGCCAGTTTATGAGACCCAATCAAAGGTTGTCTCCTTTGATACCTCGATGATTCATTCGCTTGAAGTCATTTTTAATCATTGATCTGAGAAAACGGTTGACAGTTTAGACATTTCTGAACGAGTTAGACGCCATGAATGACATCTATACAAGAGTTTTGGTCAGGTTTAAGAGAGCGTCTCTTACGTGGGAGATATTACATCCCTAGGTGAGCATTTATATACTGTCAACCGGTTGGAAAGAACTGGTGAGCGAAGATTAGATAATTTGCCATAGAGTTGTTTTTGTAGTTTGCTGTTTCCACGACAAATTCAATATAACGATAATGCCAATGTTATCTTCCCCTCCTATCCGTGTAAATAACCCCTAACGTAGCCCTCTATCTTTAGTGGCTCCGGGCCTTGTACAGAGTGAATCTTACTGAAAAAATAAAAAGTCTGTCACTCTAGAGAAAGGTAATGGAGCTATACAGGAAACGTCTGACATTTGTTAAACGAAAAGTTAGCATTACTCTGGGTTGAATTTTATAACCATTTACTCATAAATATTTCTTACATGGAAATACGCTTCACAAATCCATTAACTATTTTTCTTTTGTTTTAGATAAATGATATTACCGTATCTTTGTTCAATACACATTATCTTTAACATAACCCCATAGAAAGAAGTCCAAGGGAGATTAGATTAGCTCATTTGCAGTGGTGTGCAGTAATATGAAACTATTTTTGGGGTGTTTGATGAAATTTGTTTGGCCCTGAAAAATATTGTGTCATCCGTGACTGCATCAGAATTTCGTCCTACCCAGACACTATTGTCTCGACTGTCGATTAGTTGTTTTACAGCCATTGTCTACGATAGACGTTACTCCAAGAAGCGTACGAAAATTGTATCTTCACAAATACACTGGCAAGCCTTACCAATGAGCAAATCAAGTACTATCGACTGGAACGGAAATTCTCCTGATTTAAATCCACTCGATAATCTGTGGTCAATCTGCAAGAAACGACTTCGTGGACATGCGAAGTACTAACATGTGCACTGGATCATGTTTCAATGGTAAACACCAAAAAAATGTAAATAATAACGGAATTATTCGTTTTGTTTCAATTAATTTGCACAAGGGGTACTCTACTGGCCGCTCTCTCAATGCATGCCGACTTCTTCAAGATCTGGTGAACGAGGTTGCCAGGGAATTGAACAATACCTTCCAGTTCACCGGTCTGGAAATGTTTGAATTAGGAACCCACGAACATGCAATCTCCAATGTGGTGGTGCACCATCTTTGCTGCAAAATAATGGTTGGTTGAATGTCATCTAGTTGCGGTGCCACATCAATTGCCTTTATAAAATATTTTTTAAATTGTAAAGAGACTTTATGGATACCCTGTATATTAATAATATCTTATAAATATTTAACAAGATTATTATCTGAAGAAGCTAGAGTAATTTCTTTTAACTAATTTAATCCACATCTACATGGGCACCATTAGTTGCGGAAAGCACATGAAGATGGTGTTCGATTTTTTGCCATGTTCACTGCCTCATCGCAATGGCATCAGTGATCTGCGATGTCTCGTGTCATTGTCCGATCCACGATATCTTTAACATAACCCATAGAAAGAAGTCCAAAAGAGTGATATCTAGTGAACGAGGTGGCAAGGAAATTGAGCCATCCCTTCCAATCCATCGATCTGGAAATATTTGATTTAGGAAACCACAGACATGCTGTCCCAAATGTGGTGGTACACCATCTTGTTGGAAAATAATGGTTGGTTAAAAAACATCTTGTTGTGGTGCCACATTACTTGCCTTTATTTTTTAAATTGGAAGGATAATTTATAGACACCCTGTATATATGATAATAAGATAACACGTTTTCAAAGAGTAAACATTGATTATTCCTTGTCCGAAATTTTAGTCTTACTCGGTTGAAATTTATAATCATTTTCTCTTAAATGTTTTTTCAGGGAAATAGGCTTCTCAAAAACACGAACTATTTTACTCTTAAACAAGTTTATCTCAAATAAAAGTGTTTTTTGATACTGTGGAAAGTGAACAGTTTAATTGTATCATTATTTTCGTTTCTATTTACAATGTTACCCATATTCTGTTGTTGTTGCTGCCGGGAGTCTTCAAGTGATTTTCGTTTCTATTATTAGGTAAAATTTATTTGTTTGTGATTCTCCAGCACCTTTCTATAAGATCTAATGACGGATTGTCTGCTTTAAGACCTCAAGGAATCATTTGCTTGAGGACACTTTTAATAATTGAATAAATGTATACAGATGATAGTTTAAGCATTTCTGAACGATTTGGTCGCATGCATAACATCCATATGTCGAACTATTGACGAACATGACTCGATTTTGTTGGTTAATATTTTGGTTTTGTAGCATCGAGCGGTGTTGGGGGAAACTATATCTCGACAGCCTATTTGATGTTCAATTTCCTTGCCTCCTCCAGAAAATTTGTTATATACACTAAGGCAAGGTCTCACTATTTTACAGTTCAAACTAGTTCTGCAGCTTTTTCTGTGTTCAATTTCCTTATTGTCTATACTAAATTTAATATAATTGAACCATACACTAAGGCAAGTTTTCACCATTTTACAATTCAAACAACTTCTCTTGCAGTCTATTAAGTGTTCAATTTCCTTGTCTCCTTCACTAAATTTGTTACAACTGATCCATACACTAAGGCAAGGTCTCACTATTTTACAGTTCAAAATAGTTCTGCAGCTTTTTCTGTGTTCAATTTCCTTATTGTCTATACTAAATTTAATATAATTGAACCATACACTAAGGCAAGTTTTCACCATTTTACAATTCAAACAACTTCTCTTGCAGTCTATTAAGTGTTCAATTTCCTTGTCTCCCTTCACTAAATTTGTTACAACTGATCCATACACTAAGGCAAGGTCTCACCATTTTACAGTTCAAACTAGTTCTGCAGCTTTTTTCTGTGTTCAATTTCCTTATTGTCTATACTAAATTTAATATAATTGATCCATACACTAAGGCAAGTTTTCACCATTTTACAATTCAAACAACTTCTCTTGCAGTCTATTAAGTGTTCAATTTCCTTGTCTCCTTCACTAAATTTGTTACAACTGATCCATACACTAAGGCAAGGTCTCACCATTTTACAGTTCAAACTAGTTCTGCAGCTTTTTCTGTGTTCAATTTCCTTATTGTCTATACTAAATTTAATATAATTGATCCATACACTAAGGCAAGTTTTCACCATTTTACAATTCAAACAACTTCTCTTGCAGTCTATTAGTGTTCAATTTCCTTGTCTCCTTCACTAAATTTGTTACAACTGATCCATACACTAAGGCAAGGTCTCACCATTTTACAGTTCAAACTAGTTCTGCAGCTTTTTTCTGTGTTCAATTTCCTTATTGTTATACTAAATTTAATATAATTGATCCATACACTAAGGCAAGGTTTCACCATTTTACAGTTCAAACTAGTTCTGCAAGGTCTCACCTTAGTTCTGATTTTCTGTGTTCAATTTCCTTATTGTCTATACTAAATTTAATATAATTGATCCATACATTAAGGCAAGGTTTCACAGTTCAAACTACATCTCCTGCAGCCTATTCTGTCTTCAATTTCCTTGCCCCATCCACAAGGTCTCACCATTTTACAGTCCAAACTAATTCTCTTGCGGCCTATTCTGTATTCAATTTCCTTGTTTCCTTCACTAAATCTCTTATAAATGATCCATACACTAAAGAAAGGTCTCACCATTTTATAGTTCAAAATACTTCTGCAGCCTTTTCAGTGTTCAATTTCCTCGTCTTCTTCACTAAATCTGTTATAGCTGATCCATACACTAAGGAAATGTCTCACCATTTTACAGTTCAAACTGCTTCTTCTGCAGCCTATTCTGTCTTCAATTTCCTTGTCACCTTCACTTAATTAGTTATATATATATATTTCTTCTCTTGCACTGCTCACTTGTCGAACTCTCTTCAAATATTGATATGCATTGTCAATCGTCATATTCCATCTTCTTAGTTCCTGCTCTATATATATATATATATATATATATATATATATATATATATATATATGTATGTATATATATACAATATATATAAATATTGTGTATGTGTGTATACGCATGTGTTTTTGAACATAAAAATATAGGTCCTTGCTAGATTAGATAATCGTTATATTTATTTTTATATGTTTATATTTGATTTGTAACCTGTAGTCAATATAATTTTGTCAAATTTTCTTAATTACACAGCAGCCCTTTTAATAAATGCCCTTCAGTTTTAGTTTCCCCCGCCCCATCTCTCCCCCCACCCCCTTTTCTTTTCTTTTCCTCTCCCCCCTCTTCTTCTGATCTTTAACATTAGATCGTCTATATTGTATGTGTATGTCACCACAAAATGTATCCTTTCCGGTTACATCTTTAATGTATTAGACATCCGACAACATTCATATTTCTCTCACTTAAACCGTCTTCAACTCACCTCTCTAAAACTTCTCTCTGTTAAGTTTTAATCTCCCACCTTCTCTCGTCTGTTACCCCTCTCTTTAGCTCTAACATTCGTCCCACACTCTCATACTTACACTCTCTCTAAATTCTATTTTTATTTCCGGAGTTGTTTTTTCTGTTTTCTTTTTGAATTTGTAGGTCTGATGAATTGGATCATATTTACGATTCCAATGGAATAAATTATGACCATGGAATATTAGTGTTTAAGCCTTTTTATTATATCCTTACTCTGTCCTAGACATTGAGTTCTACCTGGATTCTATCATCTTGGAATGTTTTATTCAAAAAATATATATGTATGTTTATGCATCTATGTATATATATTTATATATTTTGCATATGTATGTGTATATTTACCACTAATATTATCTATCTATCTATCTATCTATCTATCTATATATATATATATATATATATATATATATATATGCAAGGTCTCACATTTTTACAGTTCAAACTACTTCTGCTGCAGCCTATTCTCTGTTCAATTTCCTTGCTTCTTTCACTAAATTTGTTTTAACTGATCCATAAACTAAGGCAATGTCTCATTATTTTACAGTTCAAACTACATCTAATGCAGTCTATTCGATTTTTAATTTCCACATCTCTTATATTAGCTTTTGTTATAAATGATCCATAGACCGAGGTACCGTATGCGTACCGTGTGAAAGTTATGAGTTTAAAACATCTGCCCTGTTTA
>CAHIKZ030000742.1:640000-667500 GCA_903632075.3 Acanthosepion pharaonis
ATATAGAGGGCAAGAGAGATTGAGAGCAACCTAACTGACGAGCTCGTGTGAGCGGATGGCAAAACGGGGACGAGAGTCAGCAACAAGAGAAAAAGGGCCACAAGGGATAGGAAGAGCCATGAATGCTCATGTCTTGAACGGATACGACACAGAGAGGACGCCTTTCTTGTTCCTTAATACTTTTAGTTTTTTAAAGGCATCTATTTCTATTTTTGTTTCTATCGTTGTTGTTGTTGTTTTTATCAAGATGTTTCGGCCATTGTGCCGTTTGGTCTTCATCAAGTGATTGCCAATCCGGGTATCATTCAGTGATTTTTGAATTGAACTCTTTAATTACGAGTGACAGCAGAACGAGAACATTCGATCTCCGTAGATTAAATAAACAGTCCATTTCGAAATTCCATGAAGGTTACCTGGATCGACAATCACTTGAAGGCCGGAGGGCCCAGACATTGTGATGACAACAAGGATGGGGACAATAGTCTGCGTGTAAAGAGTATAAATACTGATTTAGTATGTGCCAATCAAATACATTAAAACTGTTGTTTTTTTTTTGGTTTTTCTCTTTTCGAAAAGAAAGGAAGAAATATGATAATAAGGTCATCAAGGTGTCCACTATTTGATCTTCTCTTTGTTTTCCATGTTTTGAGAACATAAAACAAAGATGGCGTATAGACTGCAGTCGCTTTACCACTCTAGCACGATGGGAATTTCATTATTCGTACTGAGCTAGTAGAAATTCAAAGAATGAGGACGTTTCTTCGATCAAACACCTTCATATTTTTGAATATCTCACAGCTCTCTTTGAAGTTAACCGTAATACTAGTGGAAATACACTGCTGCTTCACTGGAAGCAAACTGCGGTGCCCTTAGAAGAAAACAGCAGTGGCCTTGAAAGCAAACCGCAGTACCACTGGATGCAAAAACGGTGTCTTTGAAAGCAAACGACGGTTCATCTGGAAGCAAACTGAGGTGCCACTGGAAGCAACCGCGGTACCAATGGAAGCAAACCGAGATACTAATGGAAGCATTCGCGGAAACCCAGGAAGCAAACTGCGGTGCCACTGGAAGCAGTGGCAGTGGCCTTGGAAGCAAACCGCGGTGCCCTTGGAAGAAAACAGCAGTAACCTTGGACGCAAACCGCAGTACCACTGGATGCAAAAGCAAATTGCGGTTCACTTGGAAGCAAATTGAGGTGCCGCTGGAAGTAACCGCGGTGGCAATGGAAGCAAACCGCAGTCCCGCTGGAAGCAAACCGTAGTGACCTTGGAAGCAAACCCTGGCACCAATGGAAGCAAACCGCGATACTACTGGAAGCATCCTCGGCGCCCCAGGAAACAAACTGCAGTGCCGCTGGAAGCAGTGGCAGTGACCTTGGAAGCAAACCGCGATGTCCCAGGAAGTAAACCGCAGTGGCCTTGTAAACAAACTGCGTTGCCCCTGGAAGCAAACCGCAGTACCCTATGAAGCAAACCTCGGTACCTTTGGAAGCAAACCGCGGCGGCCTTGAAATCAAACTGCGGCTCATCTGTGATCTAAATGCACTCCTTCATAAATTTTGTTTTAATCGAATTATGAACGGTAGTTGTTTTAGATGTAAGTATAAGATAACGGCTTTCTGTGTAGAGAAGTGGAAACGGATATTGGTGTTCAAATTCTAGCCTAGTTTTCTTATGTTTATTTTGCAATAATGATTTTTGGAAAGGACTGTACCCAACTTTCTTCAGATATAGACTAAATGACAGTAGACTCAGTTTTCTTGCCTTGAGTCGTAGCTAACCTAAGAAGGCGGACAATTCTAAATTCGAAAGCGTAGATAAGGAAACAGAATTTCTTGAAAGAATGTGCAAAGTTAGGGAATGTTTTTATGATAGTTCCTGTAAAAAGGAATGGATACTGTTGAATTTACTCTGTTGGTGAGCGAAAGTGAAGTGTCATGCGTATATGCTGGGAGTACTCAGATTCACATGCTACATTGTTTACGCTAAGGTATGAAAGAGTTAACCGCTTGCAATTCGCGCTACGAATGCTTCCAGTTTTCTTTAGAAGCAATAAAATATTATTACTGTATAGCTTATGCGAATCTGACCAAGTAGTGTGTAGAGGCCGCTACACTGTCTTTCCCAAGAATGTTGTGTTGTAAGATCTTATTCTTCTAATATGCCATGCTGCTTCATGACAATCATGGCTCTCCATAACTTCCTATCTTCCTGTCTTTTTATATCTCCGAGTCAGGTTTATCTTGTTGCTATCCCTCATAGTCCCTGTTCTTCCAACGATTTACATAAGCACGTTAGGTACGCTATTCTTGACTTTCCTTTGTCCGTCTTGCATTCGAAATGTTCTGTTAACGACAAATTCTCCAAGCCTCTTTTCTCATTATATGTTGTAGAAATTTCAGTTGTATCTTTCTGATTCCAAGTATGGGTCTTATTGTTTTCATTTTCTTTAAAATAACATCATTACGCACATGTTTGGTTCATGTTATCCTCAGCATCCTTCTGTAGAACCATATCTGTTTTTGCTTCAAGTCTCTTCTTGACCTGTAAAGAGTTCGTTCAGGATTTCCTAACATAAGACTTCATTAATCTTTTCTTTGTTTCTAACGAATTTTTCTTGTTTCTTAATACCATGCTTAGCTTTATTTTCTCTCGTCAGAATCTATCTTACGCATTTATAAGTCGATCATTTGTCCATGTATTGAAAATTTTTATTACATCTGGCTTGGTGCTTCTGCGATGTATTTAGCACAAAATCGAAGGACAACTCAATTCACAGCGTTTAAACCGTGGAGGGTCATGAACTCTTGTCCCGAAAGGACATAATATTGAAGAAGAAGTAAAAAGAGGAGGGGTTATTTTGGAGAATCTCTCTTTGAATAAATCAACTGACAACAATAGAATTGGAGAATGATGTATTTCCTGTTCAAATCTGACCTGACGTGTCGGCCTCCGGAGCATCGAGAAACATGATTAGCTCATTTGTTAAGGTTTCATGATCCTGTCTATGAGGCTAAGACCTGAATTTATTTTCCTTTTCTTTTTTTTTTTTGGCTTTTCCTTCCTAATACCAATTTCCGCTTTGCTACTATGTTATATTGAACATATTTACAATCCTCCCAAGAATCAGATTAAAAAAAAAGCAAGATAAAAAAGAGAAATGTCTAAAGGCGGACAGAGCGGGAAAAAAAGATCAATGAAGTAAAAAAAAGGAAGACAGTCAGGTCGCCTCGGCCTGGCTAATGATTAAAGATGTCGACTGGTTGATCATTACTGTTGGACAGTTTTTCGATCCGCAATGAATACCTCATGTTTTTGGCCTTGTACCAAACTAAGATAAGCTTTATAAATAGGGAAATACGTCGTGGGGTAATGGGCAAATAGACTCGTCTGGTTGTGTTAGCAAAATTAGAGTCGTCCGAACTCAGGACAGAATATGTGCGTCCACGGTTTATTTTCTCCTTCCCATCGTGTGGTTCACAGTACCCCACACTTTTTTTTTCCTCAAGTGTCAGTATTGAAGTTTTTATTCCCATCCAGTTTTTGTTTGCTCACTGTTCGCTTGACGATCGCGTTTACGTGAAACTTCAATAACTGGTTATCTGTTTGCTCAATCTTAGTTTATTTGGACATACTGCATAGATAAGTATGTGTACTTGCGTCTGTCCTTTTTGTTTCGGCTTTATCTAGGTTTATTTTTTTTATCGATTTCCTGAATATCTTTTTATTTTCTTTTGTCCTTTTAAGTTCTTTCGTTTTGCAGTTTGTCTGTTAGTAGAGGCACAAGTGCGGGTTTTAGCAATACTTTGGTTTGATATACAGTTCCCATATATGTAGTTTCCAAAGACGGCGGATTTTGCAGAATAACATTCTTGGAGATGTGAAATGAAGTAGAGAAAATAGTTCCCACAGCTGGTGGAATTTTGCAGAGCAACTTTCTTGGGGATAAGATGTGAAGTTGAGAAAATAGTTCCCAGATCCGATAGAATTTTGCAGAACTACTTTTTTGGAGATGGGAAGTGAAGTAGAGAAAATAGTTCCAAAAGCCCATAGAATTTTGCAGAACAACTTTATTGGCGACTAGCAGCATGGCCCGGCGTTGCCCGTGCTTGATTCAAAAAACGTACGACTCATACAGCAATCGCTATCACTTGACTTAAAATATTTTTGCCCTTCCTTGCCTTTAAAGGAGTGCCCTTTGCCGTGCTGATGTTGCTACATGCCTTACTTCTTACCTATCTCACACTGCGAATTTTTTCTAAGCTCTATACTAAACATTAAATCTGTTACGAAAAAAGAACTAAACAAAATGAACACAAAACGATCAGCTTTAAAAAAGGACTCTTAACTAGAAAAACCGAATGAAAAAATAATGTTAACAACAGATACTTTTTCACACCCAACCCAGTTCTGCGAAATCAGAATCAACGTTGAGTTTAAGCAAGCGAATGAGCCAATTGGAGTAAAGTGCCATGCAGATTTAAATTTTTCCCACTTGTGACGAACGCAGCTATCGATTTTTTTTTACATGCTAGCATGCTAGTTAACATTCGTGTCAGTCAGCTGTTGGCTCTCACGCTGGTCAATAGAATCTTCCTGCCTATTCGTGCCAGCCAGCTATAGGCTCTCAGTCTGGCCAGTAGAAAATGGCTGCAAACTACATGAAAACTGCTGTAGAAGCATGGAAAAATCGATTATTTTCACTATCGATGGGAGTTGGGAAATGAAATTCGGTCTTGGCCTTCCTGCTAACTTGGAGCATGTGCATGTAAATTTTGGTGCAAATCCGTCGAAAATTGCGGCCGTGCAATCGTTACACACACACACACACACATGCACACATTCTGCCTTTTATAGAGAGAGATGAGAAATGAGGTAGAGAAAATAGTTCCCAGAGCCGGTAAAATTTTGCAGTAGACTTTAGAAGGAACAAGAAACCGAATCCTAAAGAAAAAAACGGTCCTCAGCTGCCCCTATTTTACTGTGCAGTCGACAAAATCCAAAAACAAGTAACGTGCATGCGTGAAATAAAATATAAAATGGCGACAATTTGGCCATTGCATATATATATATATATATATATATATATATATATATATATATATATATATATATATTCATGAATTATTCATACAAAAAACAAATACAAAGGTTATGATTTAATTGGCGAGAAATCCATCGTCGCGAACAATTCAAATAATATACAAAAAACCAGAACCTGTTTATGAATGAAAAGATCCTTGTTTCTATAAATTTCTGTTGCATAAGTTCTTGTTATTTTTACAAGCTTTCGTCTGTTCGTACAGACATCCTCAGGTATGGAATAGATTTTGTTCTTGTTTTTACTCTCAGTAATAAGAAGACAACGAAAATATATGTATTGTTGTAATCCGAAAAATGCTATTAGAAATGAGTTATTGTTTTTGAAGCGTGCTGTCGCAACGCTGAGTTTGAATTTAAATTTTACAATTGTGCGTTCTTATACAAATATGGTGATAAGTGAATTCTTTTTTACTGGTAAATTTTCTGTCAAAGTGGCATGAACTTTATTGTTCAATAATTACAGTAATGTCGCACTTATCCAAAAGTTGCATTTGGATCAGTTATTTTAATTTCGATAAAGGTGCAATTAATTTACAAATTCATGAATTATTCATACAAAAAACAAATACGAAGGTTAATGATTTAATTGGCGAGAAATCCATCGTCGCGAACAATTCAAATAATACACAAAAACCCCGAACCTGTTTATGAATGAAAAGATCCTTGTTTCTATAAATTTCTGTTGCATAAGTTCTTATCAATCGTCTTTGTCAAATTGATCTGAATTGTATTTTAATGAATATTGTCTTGAAGAAGGTTTATTAAGCCGAAACGTCAGACGTCGACATTTCATTCATTTTAAACAACATAATTGCATTTAAGGATTTTTGGTTTGTTTTTTCCAATTTTCTTCATATATATATATATATATATATATATATATATATATATATATATTATAAATTAACTGATTTAAAATATGGTTTTTCTCTATACAGTAATAACCATGTTTCAAAAATGGAAGCTAACACCTTTAAATTTAATTATATAATTAAATTAAAAGCATTAGTTCCGTTTCATCTTCAAGCGAATATTGGAATAACTTATTTTAAAATTTACTGAGTTTTAAACGCACATATAAATTCATAATTTACTGTTTCCAAGGATACAGAGGAATCCAATCATTTAGACAGGGGCTGTAGCGTCTTCATTTTTATTAACTATTGTTGTATCAATTATGAGTTACGTTCAAAAAAGAGGTTAAGTTTAGGGAGGGTAGGCGTATATTTTTCAACGAATTCTGAAATCCGTTAAATTCATGTCGTCTGGGTTTTTTTATTCTTTTTATTTATATACACACACACATATGTATATATATAGGGTGCGATTTTTTTATTTCACGCATGCTCGTTATTTGTTTTTTGATTTTGTCGACAGCACATTAAATTAGGGGCAGCTGAGCACCGTTTCTTGTTTAGGATTCGGTTTCTTGTTCTCATGAATATATTCGTGAATATGAAAGGACGAGGATAAAAATGAGCAGACATAATGTTTGGAATTTATTCAATCAAACACACACACACATATATATATATATATATATATATATATATATATGAATATATAATATCGAACATTGGTATTAATAAAATAGTGCTCGATATAATATAACAGAGCTATAAACTATATATTAATAAATATATATATTTTTCCTCATTGCTTGCACGACTCAAAGTTTCATGCACAACGCAATCTTCAGGTGGTTATCGCAATGATGGGGTAGTCGGTATTTTATATGGAGTTGTTTTTTTTTTTATTTGTATGTAAAATAAACGTAACTAAAAAAAATAGTAATGTCAGTCAGCCGAGATTGGTAACCCGAGAAGGCGCAAGTAAGCATAAGCCATTTAACAACAGATCGTAGTTCAGCCGAAAATTTGACTTTATGGAACTGATCAGACTTACTATCGCGACAGGATTAAATGCTTGTGTCATCAGCGTAGATACCAAGTTGAGAGCTGATGTCCTCAGGAAAGTTGTTAGTGAAAATTAAAATCAAAGTAGGGCCAAGTGTGAGGACACCTATATTAGTAAAAAAGATCTAGAAGATTGGCCGTTCAAGATAACTTTCATTTCATGATTTGATAAGAAAGACTGAATCAGTTCAAAAATTGTACCGGAGGAACCATAACTTTTCAACTTGTGAAGAAAACCCGTATGCAAATCCCTGTCGAACGCTTTCGAGATGTCCAAAGCAACAGCCCTAGCTCATGTACATAAAAAACCTCATTCAGTAATCATCTAACTTGAGTGGCTCTTGGGCTTTGTATGGGTAAATAACAGTGAAAAATAGTCTGTAATCAACAGACTTATTTAAATGTTCGTGTAATTGTCCTATGCCAGACGGACTTAAACATAGACAGTATATACACAAATTTTCGTTGAACTATAAGAAAAAAAATCAATTTTTAAAATCTCACTCACCTCGATGAAATTCCATTTGAAAAGAACTACGTTGCCATTTGGGGAAGAAAATAAAATAAAATGTCTTGTTTTGGCCGAAACAATGAAAGAGGTTAGTTGGTTAGTAAGTGCAAGAGAATCAAGAAAAAAAAACAACAAAATGGCGAATAAAAGTTGACTTCTGGGCAAACAAAGAAATCAACAAAAATTATAAGTGTTTGAAAAAAATAAGTAATGCACAAAATCGATGAGTGAATCGGAATTAAATTTCCTCGTGACAATTATAACCTCTCTGTTTTCAAATATCATATAATTCTTTTTAATGTAATTATCCTGATTATAATTCTGTTTCTCCTCCTTTTCGTTAGTTAGTTTGCACGACCGTTACGCGCTGCCAATGCCTGATAAATAATGGACTACTCCGTTTTGGCATGAAATGATATATCACAAAAGCTATTTGAAAGAAATAAAGAAGGGAAGATAGAAGTGTTTAACGTTTCCTGCCAATACCTCACAAATAATGGACTATTCAATTTTGATTGTGTGGAAAGATGGAAAAGACATATCAAAGACGCTATTTGGTTTTAGAAAAAAAGAAACGAAGGCAGGAAGGAATGTAGGAAAGATAAAAGTATTTAACGTCTGTTTTAGTGAAATGAAGAAAGTTGTCAATTTCAAATCTTCATTTGTACACCTTTATAACGACCAGTATTAATAATTTATAATAGTTATTGCAATATCTTGTTAAGGTTGTTAAGCTCAAATATTCACAATGCAATAGGGGAATTTTCTTTTGATATTCTATTGCGTACAACTTGCTATAACCTTATTGAATCATTAACTTAAGAATTAAGATTCATCAGAATATTAAAATATGAAAACTGAAATTTTCACGGGACTTTCTAGTAGAATAGAAACGTTTCAGAAGTTCTTTTTTTAAAAATGTTTTATTCCAATTATTGTGACCGAGAACTAAGGAAACGGAAGCACTGTTTCAGCCATTGTTCAGACACGGAAGTACCGTATCGGCCATATTGTTTATGTGCGAATTTAAAGATCTTGAGTATCGCTTTGGCGGACAGATGGTACCACAGCGAAATTGTGTTGTCGTTGTTACTACAGACCGCTTCACCAAATTGCGACACCAAGTTTAAAATGAACAGATCTCATGTGCTTTGCTCTTTGGTGCCATCATGTATTTAAGCGTGGTCCTACTTTGGTAACGAGGCCTTATCATTTTACCGTTGAAATAGCTAGAAATAAACGTAAGTTCTATACTAATAGTTTATTCTCCCGCCTGTGGAACTCTCTTCACGCTTCTTGCTTTCCTGTTAACTACGATCTCCAAAAATTTAAATGCAACATCAATCACCATCATCTGTCTTTTATGAAATCTGTTCTTTTATTTTCCTTTTTTTCTCAATAAAGTTTTCACAGTTTCTTTCGATCTCAGTAACCCCTTTGAGCATGTTGTAGAGTAGTTTTCACAGTGGAGGCTTGTATTTCGCTAAGTCGGTCCTATAAGGGTCCGACGTACAAAACGTTAGGAACTAGAAGTAAGAGTTAATAACGCAGCAATCTAGTTGTGATGGTTGATACTTCAATGTCCGACATCGACTGACTCGTTCAACATCACTGAGCCCAACTGGCCACTGCTACTACTACTTATTATCTGTGGGAGAGTCTATTACAATAGAATAGGTAATGTTCTGGTATGATAGAGGATTAATGGAGTTATCACCTTTCTTGGGACGTAATGTTTAAAATTAAACCAACAAACAAAAGGAAAAGCAGGTATAAATTTTCAGAACGCACCTTATATTGTTTAGCGAAAAGCTCTCTTTGGTTTGCATTCAGACGGTATTCGAAATTAATTTTAATTAACGACAGGCAATGCTCCGAATGTAATGCCTGCCATTTATTTCGAACGAAACTACAACTGTAGCTTAGAGCAAATTTTCAGTTAGAAGACACTACTTTGTTTACCATTTTTTGAATGCAGCGATGACTTAGTCTGGAAACCATTGTCCGCCTAGTTCATCCTTCACCAGACTGAATGTGGTGCGTTGCAACTAATAAACCGTATTACCTGCTGCTTAACCCTGATCATATCCACTATATGGTCTCTGTAAACGTTCAACAAGAGTTTAAATCAAATGTTATTTTTTTTTCCAAATGGAAGTATTCAATGATTAACTTATGAATTGGTCGTAGTGTCAAGAGATATTTTGCCAAACTTATTCCCAGTTTCTTTCTGTAACTTGGCCAATCGCAACTATTGCATTAAAAATATCCAGATCAAACGTTGAAAATCATTTCTGACATCAAGGACTGATCAACATTACAAGAGGTGAATGTTAGCTACTGCCCGAAAGATATCTAGATCAACCGTGGAAAATCATTTTTGCCATTGAGGATTGACTAATACTATAGGAGGTGAGTGATAGATACTGCACGAAAGATATCTAGATCAAATGATGAAAATCTTTTCAACTAGTTGGTTTTGTTAATCAATTTGATGTGTAGCATCCACATATATATCCATACAGAAGCGTATTTTCTTCTGAGACTTTCTAATTAAGCGTAATAGATATGTTATTTTTTTTAAATCAAATAGTGACGAGCGATGAAAAGGGAACACATTGCTGCCTATATATCATTCTGCTCTCATCCATATCTATCTATCTATCTATCTATCTATCTATCTATCTACAGGGTGACCCCCAAAAACGGGAATTTTTGAAGTGCGTATTGCCAGACATGAGCAAGTGGCAACACTGCGAGACTGTGACCTTGATCAAGTAAACATTTCGTCATTTAGAATTCAAGATGAAATTCACAGTATCCCAGCTGAGATATTGCAGCAGTCAATGAGGAATATCAACAGCAGATTTCAAGAATGCATTTGTACAGGAGGACGCCATCTACAGGACATAATTTAAAAAAAAAATGAAAATTCCATCATTGTTTCTTAAATGGCATATTTTAAGGTTTCAATTACTATGAATAAAATATTTTTCTTCCATCATTCTTGGTTTTATTGGATAGTTAAAAAGTTCGCGTTTTTTGGGGTCATCCTATATATATATATTAAGATATTTTTATGTTTATACATTCTTTTAATAGATAGAAATATTTAAGTAAATGTTCTGTTTATAATAAACAGTATTAAACAATATTTACCGGCCTGAATGTCCGAGAAATTTTCATAGAAAATTTTCGTCCTCCAACAGGAATCGAACCTGTATCCTATACGGAACCGTCATAGAGCCTGACGTGCCTTAACCGTTTCGGCCACATAAGGTCGATTTTACTGTTTATTATAAAACAGAGCATTTACTTAAATATTTGTATCTATAAAAAGAATGTATAAACATAAAAATGTCTTAAAATAATTGTAGGAATTTATCCATTTCATAATATATACATATATATATATATATATATATGTGTGTGTGTGTTTGTGTGTATGTGTGTGTGTGTGTGCGTATGTGTGTGTGTGTGTAAACTAATGCTGATGCGTATTTAATCCGAGTTTAAATAGATCAAAATAAGTTCCTAGACAGAGATAAACATTTTTTAGATGTCGGGAGGGAGTCTTAGAGGGGCGTAGTGGGGAGAAATAAACAGAAATCTAATGGAATAAAACGGTAAATACGTCGTTCCATAAAATTCAGATCGAAAAAATATTAAATAGGCCCTCATTTGGTGTCTTGGCACCAGGCTCTTTCCCATCGCTGCAAATTGGTTTTTCTGAGCCACTTTTCTATAAATATTTTTATGGTAAATAATATTGATGAAGAGCTTTGGAAACTCGTCTTAGCCAATCTAAACGCAGTACTAAACTAGCAGTTAGGTCTCATCATTTTACAGGTGAAATAACCCTTTAATTTCTTCACTAACACTTTCTATTCTGAATACTTCTCGCTTGTGGAACTCTCTTGACTTCCATTCATCTACGATCTTCCAAAATTTAAATACAAAGTCAACCGTCATCTTTCCTGTTCTTGAATCCTGTTATTTTTATTGTCCTCTCCCATCAAAAATGTTTTCTCCCCATTTCTTTCCTTCACGGAGGGAAAGAAAAGGGGAGAAAACTTCTTAGTGGTTTTATCGCCTTGCTTGGGGGTGAAATGATTAATGAAACATTACTATGATGTAACCAACCAAATAACCGTAGAAGATTGCTCAATATGAAGTTGCTTAGAAAATAATGACGTTTTTTTTTATTTCAGATATCTAGATCAAATGTTGAAAATCATTTCTGCCATCAAGGACTGACCAATTTTTAGGAGGTGAATGTTAGCTACTGCACGAATGATATCTAGATCAAATGTTTAGAATAATTCCTGACATCAAGGACTGCCCAATAACACAATAGCTGATTGATAGGTATTGCATGAAAGATATCTAGATCAAGCGTTGAAAATCATTTCTGACTTCCAAGAAAAGGGTGGAGAACTGTTGCGAGATACCAGCGAAAGATGCCTTCCAAATGTTAAGCAAAGTACTAAGAAACTGGAAAAATTTTTTAGAAACGAAGAAAAAAAGGAACTACAGAACTGTTTTGGGATATCTGAAAAAGCGAAAGATGCTGTTTCCAAATGTTAAGCAAAGTACTAAGAAACTGAAAAATTTTATTAGAAACGAAGAAAAGGGTACAGGACTGTTTCGGGATATCAGCGAAAGATGCCTTCCAAAAATTAAGCAAAGTACTAAGAAACTGAAAAATTTTATTAGAAACGAAGAAAAAGGTGCAGAACTGTTTTGGGATATCAGCGAAAGATGCCTTCCAAATGTTAAGCAAAGTACTAAGGAACTGGAAAATTTTATTAGAAACGAAGAAAAAGGTGCAGAACTGTTTTGGGATATCAGCGAAAGATGCCTTCCAAAAATTAAGCAAAGTACTTAGAAACTGAAAATTTTAATTTCATATATTCTCATATATGTTAGTGAATAATCTGCATAATCTACTCACTGATGTAGACGAGACTTGAGAAAAAACGGGCATTTGGTGCTACAGAAGGACGCTGAGAATACCATGGACTGGACATGTGAGAAACGAGAAAGTTTTAAGGAAAATGGATACAAAAAGGACACTTATACTTAGAATCAGAAAAAGATAAGTAAAATTTCTAGGGGATATAATGAGAAAAGTGGGCTTGGAGAATTTGAAACTCACAGGGCATAGTGGAAGCAAGAGTGACAGAGAAAACTAACGAATAAACTATACACTTACGATTAGTAGCCGTGCCAAATATCTCTTCTTACAATCACTGGCAACAAATACCAGGTGAGAGGTAACTTGCTGTGGGTGGGGTGTGTCCATTCAGTATATTTACCTGCCGCTCGCCGCGGGGTGGAGTCGTCTAGTGGTTTATCGACGTGTACCCAGTTGAACGTGATTATCGAAGAATTCCTCTGGTCATTCTAGTGGACGGTAGTTTTGTTGAACTGGAGACTTTCTCGAAAGGCAGACAAATTACAGAAAAAAAAAATTATCAACTGTTTAATAGCATAGGCTGTCAAAGATTACAATCATCACTTGTTAATTTCTACTCAGATCTTGAGGTACAGAGAAGAGTTAGACGTTTATTTTGTGTTGGGATTTCTTTCAGCATTAGGATAGACGAATAGAGAAACAGCGGTCTTTGTTGATCTAACGAACAATTCGCGAGCGTAAACTACATAAATAATTGCGGGCTCTGACTTATGTAGACGTTTGTTCTGTAGGAGTTAGAGAAAGAAATTGATGAATATTATCTTCTCACACAGATACGCTTACTAGGAAATATGACAAACAACTACCTTCAACCAAACATGGCCTTGCCAAAAGTGACTTCGGTCAGATTCTAGTTTCAGACATTTTGTTAAATTTTGTAAATTGAGTGAGTAGTTCGTTATGTAAATAGTTACCAGAGCCGGAAGAATTTTGCAGGGCAACTGTCGTGGTGATGAGAATTGAGATAGAGAAATTGTCTTCGGGATCATTAGAATTCGGCAGAAATTTCTTGGAGATGACAAATGAGGTAGAGAAAATAGTTTCGAGAGCCGGTAGAATTTTGCAGTAGAACTTTCTTGGATATGGAAAGTGAAATAGAGAAAATAGTTCCCGGAGCCGGTAGAATTTTGCAGAACAACTGTCTTGGTGATGAGAAGTGAGGCAAAGAAAATAGTTCCCAGGGGCCGGCAGAATTTTGCAGAACAACTTTTATATATATATATATATATATATATATATATATATATATATATAAATAAAAGTGAACATAGAAGTCAACACTTAGAGGCGACAGTCTTTTTCATGCTAGATGCAATCGTCAAGCCAAGTGTTGACTTCTATGTTCACTTTTATATTTACACACGCTCTATCTTTGATATTGAGCACTTTATACCATAAATATAGCACATCTTAAGACGATATTTCTTCATATATATATATATATATATATATATATATATATATATATATATATATATACTAGCTTAAAAGCTGCCTTATTCGGCGGTTTTTAAACTAGCTTCTGTGGAGGACTCTTGGTTTGGCCCTCATTACAATAGCTAGGGAGGAGTAGATGTGATAGGCATCAATAACCAACAGAAGAACTCAAAATTGATTTCTGCGTTTAAGTACTGAATAAATGTTTAAGTTTACCTTTTAAAAGTTCAACGATAATTCTTCTGTTGCCACTCAATTTAAAGACAATTTTATGCACGTAGATCCTTATTTTCCGTACAAACAATTATTTTTATTTCATGAGTGATAGATTTATAAGATAAAATTAATATAGTGTAAAAATGGGGAAATAGAAATTAGAATTATACATTCAACATTTGAAGAGTTAGAGAAACATAATAGCTAATTAAGTAAAATCTATATTATGAAATATAATAAATAAAAACAATAAATAAAATCTATATTATGGAATCTAATATATTAATATATATATATTTTCAAAATTTGAAGAGTTAGAGAAACATAATGGCTAATTAAGTAAAATCTTTATTATGGAATATAATAAACAAATAAATAAAATTTTATATTATGGAAATATATATATATATATATATATATATATATATATATATATATATATTCAACATTTGAAGAGTTAGAGAAACATAATAGCTAATTAAGTAAAATCTATATTATGAAATATAATAAATAAAAACAATAAATAAAATCTATATTATGGAATCTAATATATTAATATATATATATTTTCAAAATTTGAAGAGTTAGAGAAACATAATGGCTAATTAAGTAAAATCTATATTATGGAATATAATAAATAAACAAATAAATAAAATTTTATATTATGGAATATATATATATATATATATATATATATATATATATATATATATATATATATTCAACATTTGAAGAGTTAGAGAAACATAATAGCTAATTAAGTAAAATCTATATTATGAAATATAATAAATAAAAAAGCAAATAAAATCTGTATTATGGAATCTAATATATTAATATATATATATTTTCAACATTTGAAGAGGTAGAGAAACATAATGGCTAATTATGTAAAATCTATATCATGGAATATAATAAAAAAATAAATAAAAATTTATATTATGGAATATAATATATTAATATATATTTCTAACCTCGCATAATCTGGCAACTATGAATCTGAGCTCAACGAAAATCGTTCCCTGCGCTTCATTTTCTAGGGCTTTTGAATGTGTTATGTGTTATAGTGGAACACACCTATTCTATTGTTAATAGACTCTCCCACCTATAATAAGTAGGAGTAGTAGCAGTCGCTGAGTCGCTCAGTGAGTTGTTCAGTCAGTCGATGTCAGACGACCACAACTAGATTTCTCTGCGTCATTACCTATTATATGAAGTTCCTAAGGTTTTGTACGTCGAACCTATTTTAGGATCGACTTACTACAAATACAAGCCTCCACTGTGAAACCACTCTACAACATTATGAATCATTGAAATCGGACCAGTGGGAGCGGAGGAGTTGCTTGGACACACACACACACACACACACACACACACACACACGAACACAAACACATACTTTATATATAAGATAAATTTTACGACGATATTCTTAGATAATGATCTAGCATTATCATAAAAAGTTTTATTTCACAAGGACAAAATCTTTATACATTTAGCTAAACAAGACGTGATTTACATTAAGCGCCTGAAGTCATGATTATTACTTGAACTCGATAGTGATTTTCTAAGCACGGGTTAGATGTGGTACAAGGCCGAAATTATGGAGCACCGAAGGAGGATGGAACTCACTACTCGGTCGCATTTGTTCTAGCGAGACAAGCTTGCTAACCATTACAACGCCTCGAGGTGTCCATGTGATTTTCTAAGCGCGGCTTAGATGTGGCACAAGGCCGAAAGTATGGGGCACCCAGTGAGGATCGAACTTACTACTCAGTCGTTATTGATCTAGCAAGAAAAGCTTTCTAACCATTACATCCCGTCGAGGTAACCAGGTGATTACTCGGTCGCGATTGTTCTAGCGAGACAAGCTTGCTAACTATTACACCAAATCGAGGTGTCCAAAGCGAATTTTTAAATAGAGCTTAGATGTGGCACAAAGCCGAATGTATCAGGCACTCAGTGGAGATCGAACTCACTATTCAGTCGTAATTGATCTAGCGGGACATACTTGCTAACCATTACACCACACCTAGTTGACCATTACATGAACTCTATGGAATAAATTATGAACGTTATAGAAATTAGATTCAAACCAATTTTGCGTGGACTTTATGACTTGAATATCTTCCATTAAGCACGAATTTATTTAAAAAAAAAAAGAATATAAATTGAAACAGTTCGATTATGTATTAGTCGTAGGAGATTGTATCGCTTTCAATATAACTTCGTCCAAAAAATGTATTCACTTTTTATTAAAATTTGTTTTTTAAAACCGTCCAATATATTTTCAATTCGGCCAGGCGCATACGCAGCACACACTCATACATATTTGTATATATGAGTACGTATATTTATGTGTAGTTTAGAAATCGGATTGTTATTGTTTATAAATTGTTTTGGGTAATTAGAATTATGTGTTTGTCGCCATATTACCAATTGCGTATGCGCATGCTGCGGTAATTTTATGAAATTCTATTTCCTTTGTTCTTTAAGTATTTATTCACAAACGCATGAACGTATACAGGGTCTGATAAAAAAAAAGGATCTCCTGCTTAATTCCCTCTCCAAATTCTCCACTGCCTTAACCGGGTATTGAACTCACACTCTTTGGGTCCTATCACTGGATCTAACTAACGCCTTTATCCACTATAACATGTGTATTTAAAAGGGAGATAACTGATAACTGACATCCATTAGACATGGCACTAGAACAGTCTAGCCCAGTGAGCAAAATAAAGGGTTAAGTTCGACATTCCAACCACCTTAAGAAGGCCGGAGCGTACAACGGCCGAAACGTTGTGATAAATATGGCAACAAAGATGAGAACAATAGTCTGAATAATATAAATACTGTACATAATACCTCATCTCAGAAATATAGACAGATAATGAAAGGCCAAAACGTTGTAATAAATATGACGACAAAGATGAGGAAAATAGTCTGAATAATGTAAATAGTGTACATAATATCGCATCTCAGAAATATAGACAGATACTGAAAGACCGAAACGTTGTGATAAATATGACGACAATGAATGACGACAATGAATAGACAGATACTGAAAGGGAAACGTTAGATAAATATGACGACAATGATGAGAAAATAGTCCGAATAATGTAAATAGTGTACATAATACCTCATCTCAGAAATATAGACAGATACTGAAAGGCCGAAACGTTGTGATAAATATGACGACAAAGATGAGGAAAATAGTCCGAATAATGTAAACAGTGTACATAATACCTCATCTCAGAAATATAGACAGATACTGAAGGGCCGAAACGCTGTAATAAATATGGCAAAAGGCGAATAATGTAAAACATAATACCTCATCTCAGAAATATAGACAGATAATGAAAAGGTGAAAATAAATATGACGACAAAGATGACGACAATAGTCTGAATAATGTAAACAGTGTACATAATATCTCATCTCAGAAATATAGACAGATACTGAAAGGCCGAAACGTTGTAATAAATATGGCGACAAAGATGACAATAGGAATAATGTAAATAGTGTACATAAATCATCTCAGAAATATGGACAGATAAAGGCCGAAGTAATAAATATAGGAAAATAGTCCGAATAATCTCAGAAATATAGACAGATAATGAAAGGCCGAAACGTCGTAATAAAATGACGACAAAGATGACGACAATAGTCTGAATAATGTAAAAGTACATAATATCTCATCTGAGGATACTGAAAGGCCGAAACGTTGTAATAAATATGGCGACAAAGATGACGACAATAGTCCGAATAATGTAAATAGTGTACATAACACCTCATCTCAGAAATATGGACAGATACTGAAAGGCCGAAACGTTGTAATAAATATGGCGACAAAGATGAGGAAAATAGTCCGAATAATGTAAATAGTGTACATAATACCTCATCTCAGAAAATAGACAGATAATGAAGACGAAAGTAATAAATATGACGAAAAGATGACGACAATAGTCTGAATAATGTAAATAGTGTACATAATATCTCATCTCAGAAATATGATACGACAAACGTTGATGACAAAGATGACGACAATAGTCCGAATAATGTAAATAGTGTACATAACACCTCATCTCAGAAATATGGACAGATACTGAAAGGCCGAAACGTTGTAATAAATATGGCGACAAAGATGACGAAAATAGTCCGAATAATGTAAATAGTGTACACCTCATCTCAGAAATATGGACAGATACTGAAAGGCCGAAACGTTGTAATAAATATGGCGACAAAGATGACGACAATAGTCTGAATAATGGTACATAACACCTCATCTCAGAAATATGGACAGATACTGAAAGGCCGAAACGTTGTAATAAATATGACGACAAAGATGAGGAGAATAGTCCGAATAATGTAAATAGTGTAAATAATACCTCATCTCAGAAATATAGACAGATAATGAAAGGCCGAAACGTCGTAATAAATATGACGACAAAGATGAGGAGAATAGTCTGAATAATGTAAAAGTGTAATGTGGACAGAAATGTAATAAATATGACGACAAAGATGAGGAGAATAGTGTAAATAACCTCATCTCAGAAATATGGACAGATACTGAAAGGCCGAAACGTTGTAATAAATATGACGACAAAGATGAGGAAAATAGAAATATCAGATAATAATGTAATAAATATGACAACAAAATAGAAAACGTAAATAGAGAAGTATTTCAGCCGGTGTTTTAACCAAGCTCGCCGATTGAACCTATCCGATTACTGTTTTTTTTTCTTCTTACATTGCATTCCTTCCCAAAGATATTGACGCATACTTAGACTAACTTTCACCTCATCCATGAGAAATCGAGACTCATCAGATTAGACGAACTTCTACCACTGACACACGGTGAAGTTCCGACGCTGAGGTGCTTATTTAAACGCTGTCGGGCATAGAAATTGGTTAGTGCGCGTACTCTGAGGGTCCTGTTGCCAAGCAACCGAATAATCCTCCAAAGTTCTACTCTGTGCTGTGATGCGTTCTTCGCCCAGTTGGGTTTAAAACTATCATACAGTTCATGCCTTCGGTTGAATCACATTTGAAAGGAAAGGCTCCGTTTATTTCATATATCGATTACTATTGACCGATAACTGGTAATTTTCTGTCCTCAAAAAACTGCCGAAAGGCTTTTACAAACAACGAAACTTTGAATTATATCTATATTAATTTTACCATTATCAATGTCGCTCACATCTGTCCATAACTGCGACATTTAGCACATCAAAAAAAGATATATATATATATATATATATATATATATATATATATATATATATATATATATATATATATATATATATATATATATATATATATATATATATATATATATGTTGTATCGTCGAGGTCAATGCTACACAGAATGGGTGCTTAATATATTTATTTAGTACCAGTATCCTGTGCTAACGGTTACATACAAAAAACACAGAACAATAAGTTACAAAATTATTAACAAGACAACCTACAAGGAATAAAGGAGGGTCAAATGCTGTAAAGCCAAACGAAGTAAGATCAGTCCAAATATTAATCAACTTAGTATCAACTTATTAATCAAATGTTGAAGTCCTTAATCGTAGACTAATTAAGGCTATGAGCTAGATCATCTGGTAGAGTGCTGAAGGGGTGCTAGCTACTCTACAACAATATATATATATATATATATATATATATATATATATATATATATATATATATATATATATTTACACACACACACACACACACACACACACACACACACATATATTCATAGATTCAAGTTTCATTTCCCTAACAACCTTATAGACCACCAAATTAGACTATTTCCACCCAAAGTAAGTAATAACGACAGTGGACACACAGTCAAAAATTAATAATGGAAGTTTTAATAGTAAATAAGAAAAAGCCAACTCTTAACAATATTAACTATGAACAAGGCCACAATGTGCTAACCGTATTCGGAAATTAAAACATACACATAATGCACAGACTCAATTAAGCTGAAAATTTGAATCACCCTTGATAATAGCTAAAGTTATAGCTGAAAGCGCTCGGAACAATAAAACATTTGGACAGTTTTTACACACTCTTTGTCCAGAAAAGAAAGGTCTTGTTCGAATACAAGAAAAATGAAATAAAAAGCTTAACCGTAGTACCTTGTCTGTCGTTTTTAATGAAACATGCATAAAGAAGGATTGCTGCCTAAATATACAAATATTCATATATATATATATATATATATATATATATATAAATTTAAAAAAAAATAGGATTCCTTCGCTACATAAGAATCCTCATATTTCAAAAAAGATTCCTAAATTTTCGCTTGAGGATAAAACAGGACTTGATAGTTTAACTCAATTTAATTTTAATAATTATATTGAGGTTTTCGGCTCTCGTTTTTGAAACATGAGAACTCTTATGTAGCGAAGGAATCATATTTTTTTTAAAATAATTATAATGTAACCTCTACTTCTCTATGGAGCACTGTTTTTTTTTTTTAATAAAAACAAAACTCCGGATTATTTACCTAACGTATTCTTTCCTTTTTTTCTACATATCTGCATATGATTTTGTTGTGTTCAATTATTACGAGACATTTGCATGTCGCTTCTCATAATGTTTGGGTTCGAAGGTGTAAGATAATATAAATGTGAAGACATCATTTTGCGCATAAATGTTTTTTAACTGAGGAGTATCAACGCATAATTACATTGAATAAGTCAATTTTAAAATTCTTGATAATAAAAATATTTAATATGCTTTCAGGTGATAAATGTGGTTAATATTAGACAAGTTAAGGATTGAAGCAACATGTCTTTATCTTTTTATTCATTTCTTCATATCGATTAGTTCATATTTATCGATTTTATTCAGTTCACATCTATCTATCTATCTATCTATCTATCTATCTATCTATCTATCTATTGTATTCTATTCCGATCTATCTATCTATCTATCTATCTATCTATCTATCTATCTATCTATCTATCTATCTATCGATGGTATTCTATTCCGATCTATCTATCTATCTATCTATCTATCTATCTATCTATCTATCTATCTATCTATTGTATTCTGTTCCGATCTATCTATCTATCTATCTATCTATCTATCTATCTATCTATCTATCTATCTCTTGTATTCTGTTCCGATCTATCTATCTATCTATCTATCTATCTATCTATCTCCGTCAGTTTATATCTACACTAATCTGTCCATATCTGTCTATACATCTAGTCGCTTCATATCTATCTATCTATCTATCTATCTATCTATCTATCTATCTATCTATCTATCTGAATCTCTTCCTTTCAATCTATCTATCATCTATCTATCTATCTATCTATCTATCTATCTATCTATCTATCTATCTATCTGTTATCTATCGTATTATGTATCTATCTATCTATCTATCTATCTATCTATCTATCTATCTATCTATCTATCTATCTTTATACGTTTTTTCTTTCTATCTATATATCTTAATGAGTTTTCTTTTACCTATGTGTATTTTTATTTTATTTTATAGAATGTTGACAGCTCGTTAGAGAAATTACTTGTCTATTTTGCTTGAAAAAAATCCCAAAAAACTTTCTGTATTTACCTTATCGGAAATTGACAGACATAACCACGCATGCGCAAACCATATTCCTCGCTCTTGCCCAGGAGCAGGTAATCAATGCGGACAAAAGGTAACGCGTGAGAGTAGAAGATGTCATTGTAAATGAACACATATCCACCAGTTCGTGATAATAATCGCACATATGGTGATATCATTGACTTGGCGCTGGACGAGAAAGAAGCAAAAAGCATGCTTATTAACTCGATATGATGGCCTGCGCATGCGTGACTTTATCACACGTGAGAGAAATGTCAGTATTTTTACCAAAGGGGAACAGTGTATTTTCAAAAGTATATAACAAATCGTGGAAAGAATGAGTGTTTTTGTAACGATAACGATATAAAGACCGATAGGAATATCTGTTTAAACCATTATTATTGTTTATTGACTTTCGGACTTCGACAATCCGGTGTGAGGGTGTGTGGCTTTGGGGCTTTCTTCTAAAAAGAGCTCTCTAGTTTGATTTTAGAGAAGGGCAATTTAAAACACAAAACATTCTACGCGTGGAGTTAGTAAGTCCGCCCAGTAAAAAAACACCTAATGTGGCGATAGTGTGAATCTATATTACACTAAAAAAAAAACCAAAACCAAAAAAAAAAAAAAAAAAAAAAGAAACAGAAAAGAAAAAGGAAAAGCAAACAAAATTAACCTGTTGTAATATCTAACTCTGTCATTATCTATCTATCTATCTATCTATCTATCTATCTATCTATCTAAGTCTGTTCATTAATTATAGCTAAGGATCGGAAACTCATGAAGTATGGAAATAAAGTTCAAATATATATATATATATATATTCTAGGATCATTTTCCAATTTATTCAAGATGATCTTCGCCCTCTCTAGCATTATAACTTTCTGTCCTGGAGTAACAAGGTGCCTCATACGTTTCACGTACGATTTCATCTTCAAGTCTTGTTTCACTGTTCTTTCGACTGCCATAAGTGAAATTGCTCTATCACATGCCAAACATCTTATGAATGGAGTTTCAGTTGATCCCGTTAGCTCTGAGCCGAAATGATGATCCCTCTTCCTGTTGTGACCTCCTGATCCAGTTTTTTCTCTCTACTGTTCCTTCTTTTTAAAACTTATTCACCATATTCTTGATGATTCTTGAATGTTCTTTGAAGATAGAAGCCAGAATATGAAAGTTGGCACCATTAATAAATGCCTGAATGATCATTTCCTTCTCACCATTGCTCAGTTGGTAAGACAGTGGGTCTGAAGCAAAACGATTTCAACTTGTTCTCCCTTTAGATGAATAACTCAAAGGGTTTTTCAGTGATTCTTACGACAAATGATGTCAAGATGGCTACCAACATTCACACTCGCACCAATGGGGGAACAAAAGATTTCCTAAACGGTAACCATGAACTCACATTAACTTAGATAACTAGTAATCTTCTAAAGTACGACTATCACATTTTTGTGAGTACTATATTTATGTCATGTTTTATTGTCTTTTGTACTGTTACTGTTAATAAAATGGTAATTGTTTTTGGTACACCTCTTTTCATTTCTCTTCGTACCTCGTATCTTTATGTTTGGGAACTCTTTGACGTCAGGAGTCATTATAAAATAAGAACCCAATACCTTATATTTTCTCTGTGTGGGACAGGTATATATATGTATAGATAATTTTGCGTATGATTTAGCGGTATAAAACATTCTAATTCCAAAGTAAGTTCTTCATTCCTTTTTCTTTCAGATTTTCCGTTCTGTCCATGAACGACAGTGTATTATATCATGGATATAATAATACTCATAATGGGGGAAATGCAAATGACAGAATAAAACTTTCTTCCATAGAGCAGCCATAATCTGGGTCCACCCGACGCGAAATGATATTTACAGAAATTAAATGGTAACCACTACGTGATATATATTATCACCAATTAATATTTTTTTTATCATTTTAGAAGTGGGTGAAGACCCTGTTCATAATATAAATACATTGTCAAATCGATTCGCGCCTTTTAAAAGAGTTATCTTTGAATTTACAAATGTCAAGTTTGAAACTGCATTCGGCATTGATAACGGCGTATTATTACAAATTAGGATTAAGACCACCGTAGTTATTTTTGAAAATCATTTCACCCCAAGCAAGGCAATAAAGCCACTAAGACGCAAGAGGTTACTGAGTGTGAGAGAATTTGAGAGGAAAAATACTATTAAGACGAGAGAACAATAATAGAAGAGGCATTAAGAAGAGAGAAGATAACGATTGATATTATATTTAATTTTTTGATGATCGAAGTTGACTTTGAAGCAAGAAGTCGGAAGAGTGTTCCACAAGCGAGAAGTGCGAGAGAATAAACTGTTATCATAAAGTCTACTTACTGATTATTATTGATAACAACGTACTAGTTACAGAAGTACACAGTTATCAATGATAAAAGCACTGTTTCAATGATGACTATTGTAAATAAAAAAAAAAACAAGGTAAAGAAAATTCTTTGCGAAGTCAGGGATCGATTTGACAATGCATTTATATTATGACCATGAACCTTCTTCTAAAATTATAAAAAAAAATCAATATTTTTCGATTCTAAAAAGTGTTGGGGATATAAAAATATCAAATGAATCTGTCTATATTTCTGAGATGAGGTATTATGTACACTATTTACATTATTTGGACTATTATCCTCATCTTTGTCGCCATATTTATTACAACGTTTCGGCTGTTGTACGCTCCGGCCTTCTTCAGGTGGTTGGAATGTCGAACTGAACCCTTTATTTCGCTCACTGGGGTAGACTGTTCTAGTTCTATGTGCCATGTTTAATGGATGTCAGTTATCAGTTATCTCTTGTTAATTCCCCTCTCCAAGTTCTCCACTGTCTTAACCGGGTATTGAACTCACACTCTTTGGGTTCTGTCACTGGATCTAACCAACGCCTTTATCTGCTGTGCCATGTGTCCTTGAGGACATCACTGTATGAATTTTTGGGTAGCACAGATAATGCAAGAAACTGATCTAAAAAAAATCCATGAAAAGAACAATAAAGTAGAGACGGTCTAACATTTTTCAGACACCATTTTATTCAACTGCAAGTCACCCTTCCTTTGTGCCATTAGACCCCGCCACACACAGATCGGAGAATAAAGGGTCGCTATCTCATAACCCAGCCGGTTTTGATTTTAACGCGTTGTTCTTCTAATTGTCAACCAAGGCTAGAGTGTCCAGTCTATTTGACACATAGCTGGGGGAGAAGAGATGGATTCATAACGTTCCCAAAAGTACTTGAGCGATAGTGAACGCAACGTATTTAGCCGGAATTTGAACACGGCACACCGATTCGACATTCCGCGCCGATAACCAATATTATAAGTCCTGATCTGGCATCCCGGTTTCAATCACATTCCCACCGCCGTAAAGTTACCTCTCTGTGTCTTTTCTATAAATACTTTCATGATAATTGTTCGGATGAGCGCTTCTTTATGGTACCTAGACCTTTTGAATTTAAGCACAGTACTAGATTGGCGTAGCAGTAGACCTGGCTAGATGCAGCCGTAAGTTCTATGCTAACAGTTTTTTCTCTCGCAATTCTCGCTTGTGGGACGCCCTTCCGGCTCCATACTTTCCAGTCAATCTGCAAAAAATTAAATGCAATGTCAATTGCTATCCACTGTCTTCCTGATTAGTCTTTCCCCTTCCCGCTTATATTTAATGTTTCTGTTTCTAATTCTTCCACACCCTGTAACCCCTTGTGTCTTAGTGGCTTTACCGCCTTGCATAGAGTGATACCAATTAAAAAAAAATAACCAATTCCATTACATTTTTTCTCAAAAAGTCCCTTGCGCGAAAATACGATGTCCAAAACGTCTGTCGCCAAAATGTACCAATTCTTCTGAGAATTCTTCGCTCAGAAGTTTGGCGCGTTCCGAGCTTCTTAACTCCATTCCTCTCGCTATATTTATCTTTGCACTGTACTGAAATTTTCTTAATGTCAGTGTAGTCTTTTTTGCCAATGTTAATCTGTACATCATTTGATTAAGATGTTTATTCATGGATGAAAAAAAACAAAAACAAAACAAAACAAAAAAAAACATGCACAGTGGTCAGATTAAACACGCAAACTTTTGTTTCATTTGTTGCTGGCAGGAAACAACGCAGGCCCGTTTGATGTTAAGCAAAAGGAATCCTTGTGTGCCAAATTGTTTGCTTTCCTTGCATGAAGTCACAGAATATAAGAATCTTAAAATAATAATGTAAGTATTCTCTCATTCATACAGATAAATGAATATGACATTATCTATCTATCTATCTATCTATCTATCTATCCTAATAAAGTGTTCTAAATAAGTATTTATTTTCTTTCTTTTTCTTTCTTTCGTTCTATCTATCTTAATCCGTATTTTCTTTTTTATTTCTTTCTTTGTCTTTTCTATCTATCTATCTATCAAAATTTTCTATCTACATCAATATTTTCTTTCTTTCTTTCTTTCTTTCTTTCTTTCTTTTTTATTTATATCTTTGTATTTTCTATCTATCTATCTATCTATCTATCTATCTATCTATCTATCGTAATTAAAATTTTCTATCTAAATCAGTATTTTCTTTATTTCTTAATCTGTATTTTCTTTTTTATTTCTTTCTTTGTCTTTTCTTTTTATCTATCTATCTATCTATCTATCTATCTATCTTAATCAGAATTTTATATCTAAATCAATATTTTCCTTCTTTCTTTCTTTCTTTCTTTCTTTCTTTCTTTCTTTCTTTCTTTCTTTCTTTCTTCGTCCCTTGATATCCGATATTTGTTAAGATTTCCGATCGAGAATTCGTATCTTAGTATATTTATATCCTTCGCATGCTGTCAATATCTCAGCCAGTTTTTATATATTTATTAGTGCGCGCGTGAACACACACACACACACACACACACACACACACACACACACACACACACACACACACACAGAGAGAGAGAGAGAGAGAGAGCCTGACATGCTTTCACTGATTGAACCACAGAGGAGCGTTTCGGTTAGCAAGGTCGATTTTACTGCTTTTAAACACAATTCTCCAAGATTTTCTCTCGTACATTCATATCTGCTTGATGCGTATGCAAATGTAAACAAATGACGTCACACATTTTGAAATGGACATATGACGGTTCCGTATAGGATACAGGTTCGATTTCTGTCGGAGGACGCATATTTTCTATGAAAATTTCTCGGACATTCAGGACGGTAAATGTTATTAATACTGTTTATTCTAAACAGAGAATTTATTTAAATATTTGTATCTATAAAAAGAACGTATAAACATAAAAATGTCTTAATAATAAATATATATAAATTCCGGTAACACTATATATATATATATATATATATATATATATATATATATATATATATATGACTCGTCACCGATTTTGCTAGACGGGACAAATAACCACATATAAACCTAAATAAATCCTCTTCTCAACGTTCGCATCTGGCAAGTGACCACGTAGAGCCCCGGCGTCATCTATTCAAGGATCAGCTCAAAAACACCTTGTTGAGGACAGAAATCGATCTGCTCAGTTCGGAGTCAGAAGCTGCAGAAAGAACCAATTGGAGAAGAGAAGTCGAAGAAAAAACATCATACTTCGAAAACACCAGAAGACAAATAGAAGAGACGAAGAGAACCCCAATAAAGCCAGATCTCTCCTTAACCCTGAACCCTCCTACCCTACAATGCGGTGGCTCTGGACGTCACTTCAGATCCAAGATAGGATTCATTTCACCCTGCAG
>CAHIKZ030000742.1:670000-690000 GCA_903632075.3 Acanthosepion pharaonis
GCCTAGATTATCTAAACAGAGTAAATAAAACGCTTCACAAATTCAACACTTAACAAAGGACAACCCGAGAAGTTACTCGAGTTTCACACTCTCGAGATGTTCAGACGACGACGATGCAACAGAAAGAAGGAGGGGGTCTAGCATTATACACTCTTGACCGTAACACGCAATTATAGTAAAGAGTAAAAGTGGTAGAGTTAAAGTTAGGCATCGTAAAGATTTAGAATAGTTTTTCAAGCAGCCAGTTATACGGCATGCGTGATACACGCTTAGGCGATCATGTATCTTTCGATATATGACTGGCGAGGCAGATTTATTTATTTTCCCGTAGTAGGTTGCCATTTCTTTCTGTGGTAGAGCAGTTGCCATCCAAGGCTATAGAACCTGGTCTGTCCTGCTATTTACTCATAGCTGGGGGGGGGGGAGAAGAAGAGGATTCATATCTTTCCCAAGGGTGTTAACACGTAAGTGAATGTAATGGATTCGACTGGAATTCGAACTCGGATCTCCGATTCCTCAATTGGCTCTAGGCTTTCTATTGGGTGAATATTAGTAAAAACAAAAGAAAAAAACAAAATAAAACGGGAGGATGGATAAGAAAGAATAATTGATGAGATATTTCCAAGTCAGTTATGTGCCATGCTTGATACACGTTTAGGTGATCATGTATATTTAGACACAAGAATGACGAGGGAAATTTTTTCCCGCAGTAGGTTGCCATTTCTTTCTGCGTTGGACCAGATGCCATCCAAAGCTATAGAACCCGGTTTGTCCTGCTATTTACCCATAGCTAAAGGTGGGGAGAAGAAGAAGATTCATACCTTTCCCAAGGTAAGTGAATATAATGGATTCGACTGAAATTATCCATTACTCCAGTTGTGCCTTTTCAAGCAATACGGACTCAAAATGGAAGTAGAATCTAATCTGATAGAAGTGGACTATTTGGATGTGTTTTTAAACCTACTTTCAAGTGTGAGTAAATCAAATAGAAAACATGGAAAAAAGGCCACTATACGTAAACACTAATTCCGACCATCCTGCTACCGTTACTAAATATTTGTATAAATCGATAGCCAGTAGATTATCTCATAACTCAAGAAATGAGGATAACTTTGAGAGAGTTAAAGAAGTAGACCAAGAAAAGGTCGACACAAAATCGAGCTGAAATAGTAAACAACAACAAAAAAATTAAAAAAGAAATATAGGAGTAGAAATATAATTTGGTTCAACCAGCCATGTAGTAAATCGGTAAAAACCAATATAGGAGGAATATGTTTTTTAAATTAATTAGAAAAACCTTCAATACTTCATTAAAATGTGGAAAGTATTTAATAAAAATAATGTTACAGCCAGTTATAGCTGCGGGAAAAATATGAAAAAGATAATTGATACCCACAATAGAAAGTTGCTCAATAACATTGAAGGTGAGCAAAATAATTGTAGAATAAAAAGCGCCTGTTCTATGGAAGGTAATTGCTTTGTTGAAAATAGGGTTTATTTGACGAAAACAAGGTTAGAAAATAAGAATAATGTTAATGAGGAGCATTTATATATAGGGGCTAATGGAAATGAATGGAAAAAAGATACTACAATCGCAAGTTGAATTTCAAACATATAAAATATGAAAATGCAACGGCGCTGTTAATAAACCGGAATATTAAAAGATAAAAAGGGAAGTCTCCAAAAATTGCTTGAAGAGTTTTTAAAAAATGCAAAAGAAGGGATAGGTGTAGACTTTACCTTCAAAAGAAGTTTGCAATATTAAGTCCGATGCTGAGTAAAAAATCGGAATTAATTAGTAGATGTAGATGTAAAATCCTTATTGTGTCACCTGCCACCTGACTAGTGTATTTCCACTGCCCCTCTATTTGTTTCTCACCCACTAATAGGCCAGTCACTATGGCTAGTTACGCCCACCCACGGCGCTTTTTCTTTGCTTATTTTCTTTTTCACCGTGAGAGAGGGAATTATCCTTGTTTTTTTAATTTCCCGTCATGCATTAGCGCAGCCGTGTTATGGTCATGGGTATATAATACTAAACTCCCACTTTATTTCTTGTTCGTTCTATTCTATGATTATCTCAAATCCTCCTAATAATTTCTATCATATATATATATATATATATATATATATATATATATATATAGGGTGTTCGAAAAGTCACTATGCCCTTATATTTTTATCAACAAACATGTTTCAATACGAGCGGAGAATATGAATTAAAATTATAAATAATGTTAAAAGTGACGTCCGTTACCATCAAGACAGGTTTGGATCTTTCTTATTTTGTTTCTGAAGACTGCCATCAGTTGCTCGCTTGAAAAGTTCGGAACGGTTTTAATTTTTGTCAGACGGCCGAACGAGAAGTTCCAAACCAATATCTTGCTACTGTGCTAACCTTCGCAATGATTTTCTTAGATTCTGATTGCTGCCATATATAGTCTGGACCCCCTTCTTTTTGTCTCAAGGTCCATGATAAAACCAGAGACGGATATGCAATGTAAATGGCCCTGATATGGCATCTCGTCTGCAGTTGCTCTCTCACGGACGTGCCGTCGCTTCCCTCTGTTTTTTTTTTACAATTACTTTCACGGTAACTACTCCGATGAGCTGCTTTCGCTGATTCCCAGACTTCATGAATTTAAGCGTTCAGCTAGGCTGGCATCTCGCCCTCACCCTTTCACTGTCGAAACTGTTAAATGTTGCCGTCTCTTCTACTCCAATAGCTTCATGTCTCGCACTTCTCGCCTGTGGAACTCGCTCCCCATTTCTTGTTTTCCTGATAGCTATAATCTCCAACTATTCAAATGTAATGTCAATCGACGTCTCCAGATGCCCTGATCTATTCCCTATCCTTCTCTTCATCCTTTCCTCTATCACTTCTCTTTGCTCTAGCTCCAACTCTCTGTAACCCCTTGCGTGCTAGTAGCTTCCTGCCTTGCTTGAGGTAAAAAAAAAAGACACTATACATGTAAATTCTATTTATCTTATCATCTTGTGGGAGGTTGAGCCGGTGAAGATCCGGCCTTGTTAAAATATTCGTCATGTCCAGAAAAGAAACAGATAAAGTGAAAATATAAAATTTTATAGTAGATAGGTTCGCCTATCGCCCGGTTTACACTCCTCCCTGGTTTTTTGAACGAAAGTAGAGGTTCATTCTTTGTTTCCTGTACTACTGGGTTTCCGGTTCCATCTAAATTTTTTTTTTCCTCTGGGAGTGAATCCCAGTAGCCTCTTGCGTCTTAGTGGCATTATTGCCTTGCTTGAGGTGAACTGGTTATAAAATAAATATCTATATCTTTGAGATGAGGTATTATGATTACTTGCATTATTTACATTATTCGGACTGTTATCCTCATCTTCATTGCTATAACCACAACGTCTCGGCCATTGGACGCTCCGGCCTTCTTCAGGTGATTGGAATTTTGAACCGAACCCCTTATTTCATCCACTGGGGTAGGTTGTTCTAGTTCCACTGCCATGCCTCTTCCGGATCATCCTTTCCTCTATCATTCCTCTTTGTTCTCGCTCCAACTCTCTGTAACCCCTTGCATGATAGTGGCTTCCAAAATATCTAACAGTTTCTCCCCGGATAGTTTTTGCTGACCTTCCACAAAGGTTGGCATCGTCCATTGATCATGTTTCCCGAAATTGATCAACAAAGTTACGAACTGCACTGCGATGTGGAACAGGTGTATCTGAAAATTGATCAGCAAAACACTGTCGCACCAAATCTGTGTATCTACTATCTTTTTGTTGAAATACGTGTTCGACGAGAAATACTTGACCTTTTAAAACTATATTGAGATATAAGAAATATGATTAGAAAAGTGTACAGTAAGTTTCCGAATACTCTGTATGTACGTATGTACTGACTGTGCTATTAACAGAATGTGAAAGTGTCCTGGGTCCTTACCTATAGCTACAGAATGAACTCTTCCTAACACTAATCAAGCCGAACTTCTCGGCTTGACGGTCGAACTCTCTGCCTCTGAGCAGAGAGGAACCCGGGCGAGGCTCCGCCGAAGGGCAGAGTCTCGTTCGGGGAGGTTGACCAACCCGATCCCGTTTATACGGGTTCTACGGGCATTTATGTCCGAGCCTACGGGCTTGGGAAACCCACGTTAAACTCGGCCTTGTGACACATGCAACCCTCGTGGATATCGAATCGAGTCAAGCCGATAGTAGTTCACTCCAAACCAGACTGACAGTCATACTAACAACTTCCACATCTTGTATTATTACCTTCGCTATTTCTAGTCTTGTGTTCGTGTTGTTCTTCCTTGGTCTTAACCTGAACCACAACAGAAAGATACAAACATGCTAAGATACGTGGCCTGCTGAGAAATTCTCTACCGAAACAAACATTTGGTTTTGTCGAGAAGGGCATTTTAGTAGCACCGAGTACATTTTAGCATCTGTTCATAGTCATGAAAGGACTATAGTAGACAGACAGATGTATAGATAGATAGACAGATAAAAGATACATAGACATATATATATATATATATATATATATATATATATATATATATAGAAGAGGCTAAGATTGATAGCTAGCTAGCTAGTTAGATTGTTATGAACATACTCATAGATAGATTGATAGATAGATAGGTAGACAGACAGATAGATATGAACAGATTGAGATAGATATCAACATAGATGCCTACATACGAAGCGGCTAAAATAAATAGATATATAGTTATAAACATCTTCAGAGATAGATATATAGATTGTTATGAACATAGATATGGACATACTCACAGATAGACAAAGCGATGGATAGATATATAGATAAGGACATACTCACAGATAGATAAAGCGATTGACCGATCGATCTATCGATAGATAGATGGATAGATAGATATGGACATAATCACTGATAGATAAAGCGATCGATCGATCGATAGCTAGCTAGCTAGCTAGCTAGATATATATGGACATACAGATAGATAAATCTATAGATAGATAGATACGAAGCGGCTAAAATAGATAGATAGATAGATAGATAGATAGATAGATAGATAGATAGATAGATAGAATTCAGCACTGAATGTTGAATAGTTATTTCTAGCTTTAAGCGATAATATCATAATACTTACCGTACATTGTTCTAGTGAATTAAAGTGTTGGTTCCTAAACCTGGTGACATAGTAATTGTAAGTTCAATCCTCGTGCCTGCTAATGCAGAATCACAACAAATGGGATCAGGACTAACAATAAAAGAGTATATCCCTTTACATTAACGATTGTAAATAATAGGTTCAGTTCGAAGTTCCCTGAAAGTCGGATCACCAGACATTTAAAGAAGGCAGGAGAGCAAAACTGTCGAAACTTTATGATGGTAAACCAAAGGAGATATTGTAAATAATAATAATAATACCTCCTCATCCCATAAATTAAGACAGAAACTTATCATGACTTTATAAAAATCTACTCGTCTTTCAACAGTACTTGAGATTAAATGATGTCTCATTTTCGTGGTATTTATTATTCATTTATTCGAGTTAAATGCGTATTATACGACGTTAAAACGTGGTAATTTCTATTTGTTACATTTTTACGTGATTTAAATTCGTCTTTGAGAATTTTAACAGCCTTAAAACCCATAGTATGTACGGTAGAGTAATGCATTGTGACTTGAGGATATCGGAGAACGGAGTTCGAATTCCAATCGAGTTCATTAAATTCACTTAGGTGCTGATAGCCTTGGGAGCGTTATAAATCCAATTCTTTTCTCTCCCTAAGTAATAGGACAGGCGGGTTGTGTGGCAACTCAGTCCAGGGGGAGGGAAAAGTCTATGTGTCCCTGTCGAAGCACTCATTAAAGAAACGCATCGTTCGCATTGACTCAGTGATCCTGACTACAGTCAATTTCTTTTTAAAACTCTTAATTTATGTTCTATATATTATGTTGTTGTTCTTCTTCTTTTACTTCTTCTTTTTCTTCTACTTCTTCTTCTACTACTACTACTACTTCTGCTTCTACTTCTTTTTCTTCTTCTTCTTCTTCTTCTTCTACTTCTTATACTACTATTACTACTACTTCTGCTTCTACTTCTTTTTTATTTCTTCATCTTCTGCTTTTTCTTCTTCTTCTACTTCTTCAACTTTTTCTTCTACCTCTTCTTCTTCTTGTACATTTTCTTCTTCTTCTTTCGTAGACGATCATGACTCTATAATATCCTGTCCTTTGTAACTCTTTGTAAAGTTTTTCTTTGTTCTATCTTTCTTACAGCCCCACCCCCTTGTTCTACCAACCATTTATCCAAGCTTTTTAGGTAGGTTATACCCTGCTTTCATCTGTCTGCATAGCCTTTAATATGTCCTCTGAGTGTCACATTTTCTGTGCTCTCTTTCCTTATTATGTACTCTACACATTTCAAGTGTCTCTTTTTGATGCTAAGCATAAGTGTCCTTTTGGCTTCTATTTTTCCTAAACATGTTCAGTCTAAACACGTACATCCATGTGTAGCACCGTATTTCTGTTGCCTCAAGTCTCATCTTTATCGGTGAGGAAAATGCCCAACATTCACTCCCATATAGAAGGACCGATATTGTATAAAAGTTATGTACTCTTTTCTTTGTTTCTAACGATATTTTCTAGTTTCTTAATACTTTGCTTAGCTTTTAGAAAGCATTTTTTGCTATTTCAATGCACATTCGAATTTCGGAGTCGCATTTAAAACACTTTCAACATTAATTTCTTTTCAATATATTAGTTTAGAAATAATTATCCAAAATTTTAATCAATGTTTCATTTTTTTTCAATTAAAGAAATATCTAATATAATTTTGCACTTATTTTTCATGTCAATCCGTTTCTTGTATTTAAAAAAGAAAATTATTTATTTCCTCAGTAGAATCATGAATACACTCATGAGAACAGAATTCACAAAACACAATTTTGAAAAAAAAAGTTTTTTTTTGCATCGATAAGCACACACCTGAACCAATACAAGTGTCATTCAGTGCTAGGAAACTAATCGTAAACATTCAACAAGTCCCGTAGAGGCAGAAAAGAACCTTGATGTGGTTCATTAATTGAAATAATATTAGGTGCGAACACATGCCAATATAACATTGGCTCCAACATGCTAGTAAAAAATAAAATAAATTGCAGAAGCCTGTTTTTTTAGTAATAGCAAGGTAACGTGGTGACAAACTATTCACTTTCTTTCGTCCAGTGCATGGCAAAGAAAGATTGTTTCTTGTACAGAAGAAATCAAGTTATTTAAAACATATTGTTAACGTTTTTTTTTTTTTGCTTTCCCCTTTGGTATTGTATTGATTGACTGGGCAAAGAATTTTGTCGATATTTCCCGGCTGAAGTCGTTGATTCCTAAATTATCATGAGGTGTAATGTGTCGAAAATGGTTTAACGACTCGCGTAAAGTCAGAAAGGCTGATCTGCGACCAAAAGTCATATGAAGATAAAATTTTTGAAAAAATGAAAACAAAACAACAACAACAACAACAACAAAATAAAAATAATTTTCTATGTAAAGTCACAGATTGGAATTAAAGAACCTGCTGTCAATTTTCCTGGTAGCAGATCTTTGTTATATTGTCGAATTCATACCTGATCAGGCAAAAGTTTTATCGTGGGGATATATGAGAGCAATCTATTTCACTGCTTCGTTTTTATAACATTGTTGTCTGGCTGTGCTGCCCCGTTTTGATAAAAATAGTAAATTGACATTCACTGGAAATAAATCACAATAAAGACGCTGGCAGTAATTGCTTATGGATGCCACCATTTTGTTTTCGTTTGGATATTCTACAGTACAGGTTAAATCAAACAACCCACCAAAAATACAATAAAACAGACCGTATTTCACTCTCCTATATGTCTATACCAGTTTGGAAACAGCATTAAACCATAGCTAACTAATGACAGGAATAATAACAACTCACGGTGTCTTGTAAACGTATATACATCAACAGCAGGCAATGCAAATTTAACATAGACGTATATATACGTCAACAGCAGTATAACCGTTAATCAAGTGGTCATAATAGTTTGTTTCTTCGGTATATATATATATATATATATATATATATATATATATATATATAAGAAATTTTATTTATTAATCCGAAAGATTTTTCACTTAAAATACGTATATATATATATATATATATATATATATATATATATATATATATATATGTATATAAATAAAAGAAAGAAAGAACAGTAAGATATAAAATCCGGTGTTCTTATAGATATTTTTATTTTTACAAAATAGTGCTCAATGTAAATTTACAGAGCATTAATATTATAATTAATTGATTTAAAATATGTTTTTTCGCTACACAGTTCAACCATGTTTCAAAATAGAAGCTAAAACCCTGAATATGGAACTAATGCTTTTAATTTAATTGCAAAATTAAATTCGGGGTTTTTTTCTATTTTTGAAACATGGTATAAAGGAAAAAAACCATATTTTAAATCAATTAATTATATATATATATATATATATATATATATATTAAGAAAAATAGAGAAAGATGAATATAAAGACATTCAGGAAATAAATTATAACCGAAATGGATATTTATGTTTTTTTCTTGATTACGCCAGAAATATCTCCCCGCATTCCTCCCAGATAATTTTAAGATATTAATGCGGTTATAATCTAGCTAATGCCTAACCAGTATTATTATTTTTTTTTTTACTGTTTAATATATAGATGGAGCGCCTACTCAAATGTGTATATCCAATAAAAATAACATTTAAAGTGATAACAAATCTGTCCGATTAATAAAATTCATTCTTTTCTTATAAGTTCCCTTTGCTTACGTTTGGATCTGAAACTGTGTGCACATTTGAAAATATATATATTATGCACAGTTAAATTAGAACTTCTACATACCCACTACAAAACGGTACGTGTTTCAACGTTAAAAAATAACGTGATTTCCCACCTAAAGAAACGTTAATTTTTAACATTGAAAAAAGATGTACAGATTTGCAGTTAATATATACAAGTTCTAATGTAACAGTACATAATAAATAAATATTTAAATTATTCGTTCTTTTACATTTGGATATATATATATATATATATATATATATATATATATATATATATATATATATATATATATATATATATATATATATATATATATATGTATGTGTATATATATATATAGTCATACAAACCTACCAAGGTTTCACCCAAGCGTATCGACAGGGAAAGTTTTTTAGTTAGTTGTTTACTCGTATCGTTTATTTTTTCTTTGGGCTTTGGACCTGTATGCTGTATGATTATTTTTGACAGACGTTCATGTTCCTAGCTCTTTCATTTTAAAAAATTTTTTCCTTCGAAATTGATTTGATCATTAGCAAATCAAGAAACCGAAGGTTTTCGAGACGAGTGTAGTTACCTATATATATATATATATATATATATATATATATATATATATATATATATATATATATATATATATATATATATATGAGAGAACATTGTAGTAAACACTCAGAAACGACAAACTGTTTCATGCTAGACGCAATCAACAGGCCACCCTCTCCCTGATATTGAGCACTTTATTCCATAAATATACCAAGCCTTAAAACTATATTTCTTCATATATATATATATATATATATATATATATATATATATATATACAGGGTGTCCATAAAGTTCGTGTTCATCATTAAAAAATTATGACTTTATTTGTATTTGCGATAGAAATAATTTGTAAAAAGGATTAGAAAGAAGTAAATCTATATTTTTTAAGGTTTTATTGAAATTATATTTAAGTTTACACATGTCCTCCATCATTAGCAATACAAAGGGTAATATGATTTTGCAGTTCACGGAAAAAATTTGCCAACTGATTTACAGTAATGCCTGAAATCACATTAGTGATTTTAGCTTTCAAATCTTCTAATGAACTAGGTTTCGTTGCATACACAATTGTTTTCACATGTCCCCATAAAAAATCTATTGGTATCAAATCTGGCGAACGTGGAGGCCAATAAAATGGTCCACCACTAACGTTCCATCTGTTAGGAAATTCCTGATTTAGAAATTCTTTAACACGCAGAGCAAAGTGACAAGGAGTTCCATCTTGTTGAAACACTGTATTATAGCATTTTTTACAGATTATTTCCATTGCAAATGCAAATAAGATTTTTTAAAGTGCAGACGAACTTTATGGACACCCTGTATATATAATACCAATTTGTGATTGGTAGGGATAATTCCAAGGAGAATATCAATTCAAAGAGAGCTAAATGCTAAATACAGAGCATTTTATTATAATAAATCAAGAACCTTAAATATCCATATCGGTTAGAATTTATTTTGTGAATATTGATATATCAATCACTTCAGACCAAAACTTCTTAATAAATGTAGAAAATTCACCCGGAGTGATATAGTATATCTGTCTGGATTATTTGTTTCCATTTATTAAACACTTATGCTCTGAAAAGATGAATATAAAAAACATTAGGAAATAAATTATAACCGAAATGGATATTTAGTTTTTTTTTCTTGATTACGCCAGAAATATTCCTCGCATTCCTCCCAGATAATTTTAAGTTATTAATGCGGTTATCATCTAGCTAATGCCTTACCATTATTATTATTTTTTTTTTACTGTTTAATATATAGATGGAGCGCAAATGTGTATATCCAATAAAAATAACATTTAAAGTGATAAACAAATCTGTCCGATTAATAAAATTCATTCTTTTTTTAAGTTCCTTTGCTTACGTTTGGATCTGAAACTAGTTGCACATTTGAAAATATATATATTATTTTTTAAATTAGAACTTTCTACATATCCACTACAAAACGGTACGTGTTTCAACGTTAAAAAAATAACGTGATTTCCCCCTAAATCAACGTTAATTTTAACGTTGAAAAAAAGATGCCAGATTTGCAGTTAATATATACAAGTTCTAATGTAGTACATAATAAATAAATATTTATCGCTCCACATTTGTATTGAGTCCTGATTTTTAAATTATTCGTTCTTTTTACATTTGGATATATATATATATATATATATATATATATATATATATATATATGTCTTTATAATTTTAATTTTCTGAAAAAATTATTATTGATTTTAAAAAAGAATTTTAATCGGAGAATTTCATTTTGTTTATAACATGGAAAAAAATGTTTGGTATGATCGATTTTCTGTCAATTATGCTGACTCAAAAGACACAAGATTTTTAACGAAAATTTCGAACGTGCTGGAAACGATTAAAAATGTAAAAAAATACCCAAGAATTGCTTTGATCTTGCCTCTTAATAGTAGCATAAGAGTTTGGACAAAACAAAAATTGTTTTCGTCAAGTTTTAGGACCCGTTTTTTTTTTTCAGGTAATTCTCTTTTTTTTAACGATCTAATAGAGGTACTTATCATTACGATTCCAATGTAATAAAACTTATGCATGGAAAATTAATATTTGAGGCTTTTATATATATATATATATATAGATGAATTTTTATTAAATAATATAGACAAAGTTTTGGATTTATTTTAAGTTCTTTATATTGTCTGATGTTTAATAACATTATCATTGAAGGACGAAAGGAAATCACCATATTGATACATGTTAAAATCCAATCTAAGCTTTCGGCTTACATTAGCCATTATCAAAGATGACAATTGCTTTTCAATATATCAACCAATACACGGTCGAAACAATAATGATGGTCTGTTTTTGTTGCACGTGCATACGAGACGCGGAAGCTAAAATCGCCTCGTAGCTCGTGACGTCACACATAACCACGCGAGAATGAAAATGAGAAGTATTAAGTATGGGAAGCCGTTGGTATAAACCAATGGCTTCTGTTATCGATTATAGGCATTTAAGAATATTTGTGGAGATTTCGAAGTTTATTTTGTTCAGGTTAGGTTTCAACTGTTTTATGTATATAGTTTCAAGATTTTTTAGTTTTTGTTTATTGTTTTCATGTTTAAAATATAGTTGTGTTTTAACAAGGATTTTCCGGAATTGTGTACGCGGCCAGACATGTTGTTTTAAATGCCTAAAAATGTTTTCATGCAACAAAAACAGACTATCATTAATGTTTCGTCCGTGTACTGGTTGATATATTGAAAAGTAATTGTCATCTTTGATAATGGCTTATGTAAGCCGAAAGCTTAGATTGTATTTAAACATGTATCAATATGGTGATTTCCTTTCGTCTTTCAATGATAATGTTATTAAGCTTATCAGACAATATGAAAGGAACTTACTTAAAATAAATAGACAAAACCTGTCTATATTATTTAATGAAACATACATCAATGAAAAATTGCTACCTAAATATACACAATATATATATATATATATATATATATATGTGTGTGTGTGTGTGTGTGTGTGTGTGTTTTGATTAGATTTTAGGATCCCTGCTTTACAGTTAAACTGTATACGTCTTTCCGAGAATTACATTGCCTGCTATCGTCACACACATTTCTTCATCAACGTACTGTGTCTCTTCAGGACGTTGGTGATCATGGCTTTTCAAAATTTCTTGTCATTTGGAGCACTTAATAAATTTTGTCTTTTTGTTATCGTTCCTCGTTCCACCATCTATTTACTCGCTAGCCATGTTACGCCAGTTCTTCTATATGACGGTGAATGCTGGACAATCTTCTCACAAATTAAGAAGACTTGTAGGAACAGAAATATGATTCTACAGAAAGATGTTGAGAATACCATGAACCGAACATGAGAGCAACGACGAAGTTCTAGAGACAATCGAAACAAGAAAGGACATTTATACTTAACATCAGGATTAAACATTTGAAATTTCTATGATACATAATGAGGAAAGAGGGCTTAGAGAATTTGGTACTCACAAGATAGATTGAAGGCAAGAAGGACAGAGGAAAACAACGCATAACCTATCTAGTAAACTTGAGTAAATGGATGACGGAAGGAGGTTTAAGAGAGATAAAAACACAAAATTAATTAAGTACGACAAAGGTCAGGGAAATGTGGAGAGCCGTGATCGCCAATAACATGAATGGACACGGAACATAGAAGAAGGTAACGCACACACGCACACACAAACACACACACACACATATATATATATATATAAATAAGTATATATAATCAAATAAATAAAAGTACGTGCAAGTGTTCACGTACAAATATATCTGTATCTATCGCTCACTCTTTTTTCTCTCTCTCTCTCTTTATATATATATATATATATTATAATTAATTGATTTAAAATAAATCTGTTTTTTAAACACAGTTTTAACCATGTTGAAAAAATGGAAGCTAAAAGCCACGAATTTAATTTTGTGATTAAAATTCGCTTGAGGATGAAATGGAACTAATGTCTTTAATTTAATCACAAAATTAAATTCGTGGCTTTTAGCTTCCATTTTTGAAACATGGTTAGAACTGTGTAGCGAAATATCCATATTTTAAATTAATTTTTTTATAATATTAATGCTCTGTAAATTTACATTGAGCACTATTTTGTAAAAATAAAAAAAATATATATGAGAACACCGGATTATATATCTTGCTGTTCTTTCTTTTTATTTATACATACACACATATATATATTTATTAAAGACATTTTTATGTTTAACGTTGTTATTTGTAGATACAAGTATTTAAGCAAATGCTCTGTTTATGATAAACAGTATTAAATAACATTTACCGGCCTGAATGTCCGAGAAATTTTCATAGAAAATATTCGTTCTTTGACAGGATTCGAACCTGCATCCTATACGGAACCGTCATATACGCTGACGTGCCTTAACCGTCTCGGCCACAAAGAACCGCAAGGTCGAATTTACTGCTTATAAACTTCAATCTTCCATGAATCTCGTACATTCATAACTGCTCTGGCGTATCGAATGTAAACAAATGTCAAAGAACGAATATTTTCTATGAAAATTTCTCGGACAAGTGGATTTTTAGCGTATTTATTTTTAGAAACACGCCCAGTGATATAATAGTAATAATTCAATATGATAATCTGTATGGAATTTCCAGGAGGATATAGATTCAGGGAGATCTCTATATCAAAAGACAAAGCAAAATTATTATTAATTAAAGAATATGAAATACTTAAAATAATTTTTATTTCATGAGAGCTCTAAAACAGCAGTTGTCAATCTTCAAGACCTACAAACAAAAATATCTATATTTCTGAGATGGTATATTTTAATTATTTACACTATTTCCATTATTTGGACTGTTGTCCTCATCTTCGTTTCTATCTTCATGATGTTTTGGCACTTGTACGCTTGAGACTTCAGTTCGAAATTTCAATCACCTGAAGAAGGCTGGAGCGTACAACGACCGAAACGTCGTGAAGATAGACATGAAGTTGAGGTCAACAGTCCCAACAATGTATATATATATAACAATAAAAAATATAAAAAATTAAAATCTTCAGACACACTGGGTTGTATATTAATATTCCTTCGTTTATATTATTATTTCATTTAGATTCCTCGACTAGTTTCGGCCAACATGGCCATCATCAAGAGAAAAATAATTTTCTGCTTGCTGGTAGCAGTGAACTACAGAAATGAATGTCTTGATGGAGAAAATGAACTTTTGTCTGTAGTTTTTAATTGTTATTTTTTATTTTTTTAACATGAATTTTGGTAGTTCCTTGTGTTAGTCAAACAGTGTCTTTTAAGTTGTTATTTAAGATAAGGTCTGGATGGATTCATGCTGCTCTGAATTCTCTTGGTCATTTTGACAGTTTTATTGGTTCCTGGAATGGGGATGTGTCACTGTTAAGTGTGTGTGTTATTTGGTTCTAAGTGAGTGAGTGAGTGAGTATGATGTGTAAGTGTGTATATTACTATGGGTGTGTGTTATCATTTGGGTCATTAGGGAGTGAGTGAGTATGATGTGTGTAAGTGTGTGTGTGCCTATATATATATATATATATATATATATATATGTGTGTGTGTGTGTGTGTGTTTGTGTGCGTGTGTGTGTGTGTGTGTGTGTCTTGTGTGTGTGTGTGTGTGTCTTGTGTGTGTGTCTTGTGTGTGTGCGAAAGGTGGTAATTGTATATTTAAAAAGAAACATGAAACTTTCCTGATAGAGAAGTTGTGCCGACTTATAATCAAAACTGACAGTCGATGTTTTCTGGTTTTTTCCATCTGCCCAATTTGTGCATAAGGCAAACTTCTTACTGTTTAAGCCACCGTACAGTCAAACATTTAAAAGAAATTCTATATTCGCACGTGTGCAAATATCTCTGATCGTAATAATGTTTATCTATGTACAATATTTATCAGAATAGATTTATCAGCAAATCAATGCTCCAGGCAGTAGGTTTCATTTTTTTTTCCACCTGTCCCTTCCTCGATCGACTATTTATATTTATTTTTTATATTTTATCAATGAAACCGTTGTCGCTAAAATAGCAAATCTAGCCGTCTGTATATTCGATTTATAAGCGACACCAAAGAGCAATTAATGTTTCATGAAGTAAAAAAAATTATTGGAGTATGAAATATATATATATATATATATATATATATATATATATATATATATATAAGGAGAAAGATAAGTAATGGAAACAGCTGAATGGATAGAATGTCAGGGAAAAAATGGAAAAAGAAAAAATACAAAATCAAAGAGAGTGAGCGAGAGAACAAGAGAGAGAGAGAGTGAGTGATGAAGAAAGAACAACACTTGAAAAGGAGAAGGAAGAAGTTAATCGTTATATAGGCAAAAGGCAAAAGGGAATAAGAAAAAAAGAGGAGAGGAAAGGAAATGACACTGTCTTATTTTCTCGTATAAGAAGATATTACAGTTATTTCAAAACATAAATATTTAAAATAAAGCTAAGAATCGAAATGTTATTAAGAGCGATTATTTAAAACAGTCTGCCACTCAGTGACCACTAAATAACAATTTGTGTGTGTTGTGTCATAGATATCGGCTCAAAATGCGAAATCAGATCCATTTTCGAATCCCAGACGTGTTCGTTACATTCACTCATGTGCCATTACCCCTTGGAAAGGTCTAAATCCATATCTTCTACCCCCATTAATATGTTGAATAACAAGACATACTGGAACATATAACCTTTGTTGGCAACCATAGACCTTTGTTTGCCTAACATAGACAGAATCATAGGCTGAAAATCTCTTCTGCGAGCCAGTCACGAATCGGAAAGTCCATGATCTCCCAAACGTGTATCACGTATAGCACATAACTAACTGACTGACCATTTGCAAAATACCATATCCATATATTTTTTCTTTATTTAATTTTTTTTTAAGCATATCACCCCCAAGCAAGACGGGAGTGCCACTAGCACGCAACGGGTTACAGAGACTGAAAGCAAGAAGGGTGTTTGAGGAAAGGATAATGAAACGAACAGGGATCAAGATCAAGGCATCAAAAGATGTTGATTGACATTACATTTATATATTTGAAGAATATAGCTATCAGGGAAACAAATAACAGGTAGGGAATTGCCGTGTCTTGTCGAGAAAGATAGTAGAGTGGGCAAGGTTTAATATATGTACGCGCAAAAAATGGTATGTCAAAAGGACGTTTTTTTTTCTCTTGAAACATAGATTATTGGATAATCCGTCAATAATGTCTATAGATTTAAAAATCTATTTTTCAATTCTAAAAAATCTTTTTAAAACAACTGAAACTGAATTCATACATTCCCTTTTCCCTCAAGAATTGACAACAAACGAATTAAACACTAATGTAAGAAAAAGTGTAATCTATATTTATAAAACAGAGGATGTCTGTGTGTCTGTGTTTCTGTCTGTCTGTGTGATACCTTTTCATTCGAGTTTTATCAAACCGATTTTGACCAAACTTGGCATATACATTGTACAATGTAAGAGATGGGTTCTTAGCGTAAAAAATCGACAATTTAAAAAACAATCAATAATCAATAAAGCCGATCAAAAGTCGATAAATTCATTTTTTCCACCGATTTCGTTCAAACTCGGTATGTAGGTTACTTACATTATGACGAGCTCAACGTTGCTTCATTTTTATTTCTACGCCACTGCGTTTAACAAAAAACCGTGAAAAACCAAAGATCGATTTCAACACAAATCGATTTCAACACAAATCAATTTCAACACAAGTTTAAACTAAAACTCCCTCAAGTTTCAAGCAATCTAATACAAACTCCATTCAGTTGTAGCCAACAGTAAGTTGATTGTTTAACAGTCATTTAACTTGATAACTGAGTCCACCCATACAGTAAAAACCTGCGTAAATAGCGAAAAATGGCGATTTTTACTGTTTTTTTTTTCTTATTTTTTCATTGATCTTTCAAACTTATCAGTTGCTTTATAAATGTAGCCTCTTTTACATTTCTGGTAGCACACTGACAAATTGAATTTCAAAAACTTGAAAATAATTGTGGTCTGAAGTGGGTCTTCATGTTACCTTTTTTTTACCCTTTATGTCCTCGGCTAAGTTCGATTGAATAAATACAGACTACTTCTATTATATCAGGAACTGCATTAATTCAAAATGTTTTTTAATGAAAGTACTTTAAAGTAATTAAATCTAAACATGATGCTGTTTTTTTCTCCATTCTAATTGAACGCCTTTTCTGATCGACTAGCTGTGTATATCTGCTAGTAAATAGATAAATAGTGTTTAACGTTTTTCAAGTCATTTCTTGATATACAACCAGATGCTTGCAAACTCTTTTAGAGAATTTTTGTAGCGAGATGAAATGAAAGAAAATGCATTTAAAAAAACAGAAATCTTAATTACAGTTACCCATAGGTATGTGTTTATTTAAATTCTTTTGTTCTCTTTTTCACAGATATTTTTTTTTATAAATTTATGAATAAAAAAAATATTTTCATAGTTATTTCTTAAAATTTATTGCCTTGTAGTTGGTTCAAATAATTTGACAAACTTGTAAATATAATATCATTCCTGTAAATAAATCATCTAATAAAATGAATAGTGTTTAATTCTTTGGTTTTCAATTCTTGAGAAAACAAGAAGGCATGAATTCAAAAATATCCAAGGGAGTATACAGTAATAGCGTCTTTTTGACATAACGTTTTAATTTGCGAATATGTACATTAAAATTTGCCATAGCGTGTTCACTCTTTTTTACAGTCTTGAATTCAGAATACACCTTCACCTAGACAGGCTGCCATCCGGGGTTAAATGTTGTAAATAGAGTCATTGATAAAAATATATATTAAAAAAATATTAAACATATACTATAACTATTATGGGACAGATATAGTATTGCTACCTCTGTCCCATAATGGTTGCTACATTTAGTTAGGACATGGATATGCAAAGTGTATTACTATTATGGGACAAATATACTATTAATAGCCCTGCACCATAATTGCTGATACATGAGGTATGAAATGTATATCCAAATCGTATAACTATTATGGGACAGATATACAATTACTACACTTGTCCCATAATGGTTGCTACATTTAGATTAGAAATGGATATGCAAGTGGTATAATTATTATGGGACAGATATACCATGACTACCTCTGTCCCAAAATGGTTATTACATTTTGGTAGGAAATGTATATGCAAAATTTATTACTATTCTGGGACAGTATACTATTAACACCTTTGCACCATAATTGCTGATACATGAGGTACGAAATGTATATCCAAATTGTATAACTATTATGGGAAAGATATTCTATTGCTACCTCTGTCCTATAATGGTTGCTACATTTAAGTAGGAAATGTAAATACAAATGGTATAATTATTATAGGACAGATATACTATTACTACTTCTGTCCCATGATGGTTGGTACATTAGATATGAAAAGTATAGCCAAATGGTATATCTGTTATGGGACAGATATACAATTAATACCTTTGTCCCATAATGGTTAGTACATTAAGTATAAAATGTATGTTCAAATGGTATTACTATTAAGGGGCTCTGGTGAAGCCAGGGCTGTGGCTCTAGATACCTTGAAGGCTTTCGACAGGATTTGGTATAGTGGCCTTCTGCACAAGCTTGACGGTGTCACGGCACGTATATTTGGCTTAATCCAATTGATCCAAACAAATCGATTAATGAAGGCCGTATTAGACGGACACGCTTCCAGGTCATTTCAGACTAACGCGGTGGCCCCGCAAGGCTCAGTACTTGGCTCTACGCTGTTTCTGATATTCATTAATGATCTCCCTGCTATCATCACCTACTAACTAGGTATTTATGCAGACGGCAATACCATTTACTTCTGGCTTAGGAGCAAGTTCAACAGGTCCGGCAAAGCAAACCTGGCAAATACGCTTGAAAAGGATCTCCAATCAGTTGTTAACTGGAGCAAGTAATGGCTTGTAAATTTTAACGCCTCCAAAACTAAACGGCTTTCATTCAATCACCACAGAGAACCTTTTCTGCCTAACACCAGGTTAGCTGATACTGAACTCTAGGAGAGTAACACTTTACGCCTTTTTGGCTTCACGTTTTCCACTGACATGAACCTACTATACTGAGGCAATTGTACGTCTGCTACGAGGAAGGTTGTTTCATTGTCGTACCAAAAAGTTTTCTCGTCAGAATACATCTTGCACATCTTATAAATCTACGATTCGTCCGTGTATTAAATATTGTTGCCATATTTCGTCTGGTGTTTCTAGTGTGCATCTCAAGATTTTTGACAAAACCCAGAAAAGGGTCTGCAATATAATCGTCCTTGACCTGGCATCTCCTTTCCAGTCACCTTCTCACCGACGTAACCTGCCTTCCCTCTGTCTGTTCTACAAATATTTTCATGGTAAATGCTGAGGCGAGATATTTTTCTTGGTTCCCCGACTTCATAAATTTAAGCGTGCTATTAGATTGGCAACTAGGTCTCATTGTTTTACTGTTGACCAAGATAGACGAAACTCCCACTTCAAATTTAACTGTTTTTTCTTGCACGTCCCACCTGCGGAACTCCTTTGCGACTTCGCCTTGTTTGGATTGGCGAAACACGTAATCGAATCTATTTTCAATGAAACGTTTTCCATT